>CAWUDS030006582.1:0-33790 GCA_963859935.3 Lathyrus sativus
GTCCTTCTTTATGAATTTAGCTACCACCTGCCTGGTCACATTAGCGTACGAGGCTGCCTCCACCCATTTGGTGAAGTAGTCGATAGCTACCAGAATGAAACGATGACCATTGGATGCAGTGGGCTCGATCTTGCCTATCATGTCGATGCCCCACATGGAGAACGGCCAAGGGGAGGACATGACATTCAATGGGCACGGCGGCACATGAACTTTATCAGCATAAATCTGGCATTTATGACATTTCTTCGCGAATCTGAAGCAATCCGACTCCATAGTCAGCCAGTAATACCCTGCTCTCAGGATCTTTCTCGTCATGGCATGCCCGCCGGCGTGCGTACCAAATGTTCCCTCATGGACTTCTTCCATGAGCATACTCGCCTCTTTCTCATCTACACATCTGAGTAGCACGAGATCGTGGTTTCTCTTATACAACACTCCATCAGGATTGAGATAAAAGTTTCCAGATAGCCTCCTTAGAGTCTTCTTATCCTGGGTTGACGCACCCGCAGGATACTCCTTAGTCATGAGGAAGGTCAGGATATCGTGGAACCATGGCTTGCCGTCGGCGGCATCCTCGATTGCAAAGACAAATGCTGGTCTGTCAAGACGCGAAAGTACAATTCGTGGAGCCTCGTTCCAATAATTGACTTTATACATTGAAGCCAATGTGGCTAAGGCATCAGCCATCTGATTTTCAGCCCTGGGTACATGATGAAGTTCCACTCGATCAAAGAATGGAAGCAGCCTCCTGGCATAATTCATGTACGACACTAAATTTGCTTGACGAGTTTCCCACTCCCCTTTAATCTGATTGATTACAAGCGCTGAGTCCCCATATATGTCTAGATTCTTGATTCTCAAATCGATTGCCTCTTCTAGACCCATGATACATGCTTCATACTCTGCTTCATTGTTGGTAACTGGAAACGTCAGTCTCGCAGTAAACGGGATGTGGGATCCGTGAGGAGTCGTGATGATAGCCCCGATACCACTTCCATAGGAATTAACCGCTTCGTCGAATATCAACTTCCACTGAGACTTCCTATCTGGCCCCTCATCGGGCAATGGCTCATCGCAATCCTTCGCTTTGAGAAACATAATATCCTCGTCAGGGAATTCGAACTTCATCGGCTGGTAGTCTTCGATCGGCTGTTCGGCAAGGTAATCAGATAATACGCTTCCCTTAATGGCTTTCTGAGAGACGTACTGAATATCATATTCCGTTAACACCATTTGCCATCTGGCAATCCTGCCCGAAAGAGCCTGCTTCTCGAAGACGTACTTGATCGGATCCATCTTCGAAATTAGCATAGTGGTGTGGTTGAGCATATACTGTCGTAGACGTTTGGCGGCCCAAGCTAATGCACAACATGTCTTCTCCAGCATCGAGTATCGAGATTCACACTCAGTGAACTTTTTACTCAAATAATAAATGGCATGCTCCTTTCTGCCCGTCTCGTCGTGCTGACCGAGAACACACCCCATACTATTCTCCAGAACCGTCAGGTACATGATTAATGGCCGTCCAGCCACTGGGGGTATCAAGATTGGAGGTTCTTGAAGATACTGCTTTATTTTGTCGAATGCCTTCTGGCAATCCTCATTCCAAGTAATCGCCTGATCTTTCTTTAAAAGCTTGAACATTGGTTCACAAGTGGCTGTGAGCTGGGAGATAAACCTTGCAATGTAGTTTATCCGGCCCAAGAAACCACAAACTTCTTTTTCTGTTTTCGGCGCTGGCATTTCTTGGATAGCTTTTATTTTTGCAGGATCAACTTCAATACCTCGTTCACTAACAATAAACCCTAGTAACTTTCCGGACCGCACTCCAAAAGTGCACTTGTTAGGATTCAGCCTCAGCCTGAATTTCCTAAGCCTCTCAAAAAGCTTCAATAAGTTGACCAGATGCTCTTCCTCCGTTTGGGACTTTGCAATAATGTCATCAACATAGACCTCGATCTCATGATGAATCATATCATGAAACAAAGTTACCATTGCTCGCTGGTAAGTGGCCCCTGCGTTCTTCAGACCGAAGGGCATTACCTTATAGCAGAATGTTCCCCAGGGGGTGATAAATGTCGTTTTCTCCATGTCCTCCGGTGCCATCTTAATCTGATTGTAACCGGAGAAGCCATCCATGAATGCAAACACGGAAAACTGGGCTGTGTTGTCGACCAACACATCGATATGAGGCAACGGGAAATCATCCTTAGGGCTCGCCCTATTCAAATCCCGATAATCGACGCACATGCGTACCTTACCGTCCTTCTTCGGTACAGGCACTATGTTGGCGACCCACAGAGGGTAAGTGGTAACGGCTAGAAATCCTGCGTCCAACTGCTTCTGGACTTCTTCTTTGATTTTTACAGCCATATCTG
This sequence comes from Lathyrus sativus, assembly GCA_963859935.3. Taxonomy (NCBI): domain Eukaryota; kingdom Viridiplantae; phylum Streptophyta; class Magnoliopsida; order Fabales; family Fabaceae; genus Lathyrus; species Lathyrus sativus. The sequence goes on from CAWUDS030006582.1 coordinate 2,379, forward strand.
GTCTCGTCCTCCTAAGCTTCTGCTTGACTGGAGGGCAATCTTCTCGCAACGGCAAGCGATGAACCACGATGTCAGTGTCAAGTCCGGGCATATCCTCATATGACCAAGCAAAGACGTCACTATACTCTCGAAGCATCTCGACCAGTCTATGCTTGACATCATTCTGCAGCGCAGCCCCTACTCTGACATTCCTGACGAGCTCCTCAGAACCCAGATTTACAATCTCAATATCCTCCTCGTGAGGCAGAATAACCTTTTCCTCTTGTCTCAACAAGCGGGCCAACTCTTCCGGAAGGTCTTCGTCTTCATCAATCTCATCCTCGGCTTGATAGATCGGGCAATCGAAGTCGTAGTGAGCCGTAGAGGGTCCAGAGTCGATGTCATCTGTTATGTGGATCCTGCAATAACAAGGGTTAAGTTTAAAGCAAGAATATGCAGGTTAGCACAAACCTCGTTGCCATTTTATTGTTTTTCGAAATAAACATAAAACAGGAATAACAGAGAACACAATTTTTGAGTACGAAGAAAACGCCTTTTATTTATTAACAAAATGCATGTACATAATCCAACATGGCCCTGACAATAAAACCACTATGCCTCGGGCAGGATATAGGGTTGTACAAAGATTGTAAAAAGCAAATTATTACTCTTCACTTGTCAGCTGGATAATCTCCTTGATGGTCCAATTGTTGAGGCGCTCGCCCGGCTTGCTCGGTTGAATCCAGGCGTCAAGATCACAATCACTATCCCCGCTGTCCTCAGACGCTGCGTTGACGCTTTCGAAAATCACTCCGCCCTTGGTGAATAGGATCGGCCCTTTCCCACGAGACGAACTGCTAGACGAAGAAGATGAAGCTTCAGCTTCAGGAGAGTACCCCAATCCAAACTTATCCTGCTTGATTGGTATATCCAACACATGCCCCCAGCCTGGGGTGGAACCGGCTTCGACAACGGCCCGAGCTTCTCTAAACGAGGAGAGATTCATCTCTTGCTTCCCTACGACGACAGGAGCCACCTCTTTCACCTTGACGGTTTCAAATGCTTGGCAGAGAGTTTCATGGATTTCGCCATCCATCTCAACATATTTAAAGGATGACAAGTGGCTCACCATAATGTCCTCCTCACCACAGACGGTTACTATGCTGCCCCCGACAACATATTTGAGCTTCTGATGCAGCGTGGACGTCACGGCACCAGCAACATGGATCCATGGCCGACCTAAGAGGCAACTGTAGGCAGGCATGATGTCCATGATATAGAAGACCGTATTGAACGTCTCCGGACCAACTTGAATCGGCAAGGTCAACTCCCCGAAGACGTGGCGCTTAGTTCCATCAAAGGCCTTCACTACCAGATCACTGGGCGTGCAAAGCAATCCGCGGGTATCCAACTTCATTAGTGCCTTCTTCGGAAGCACATTAAGCGACGAACCCGTATCCACCAGGACATGCGACATGATAGTGCCTCTGCACTCTATTGAGACGTGCAAGGCGCTGTTGTGGTCTCTTCCTTTAGGAGTCAGCTCTAAATCTGTAAATCCCAGCCCATTACCGGCATTAACATGGGCTACCACCTCCTCTAGCTGATTTACTGATATCTCCTGCGGCACGTATGCAGCGTTCAATACCTTCAGTAATGCGTTGCGGTGTGCTTCAGAACACAACAACAAGTTAAGAATAGAGATCTTTGACGGAGTCTGATGAAGATGATCTACAATCTTGTAGTCGCTCTTCTTGATTAGTCGCATGAACTCTTCAGCATCTTTAACTAGCAAATCCTTCTCTGCCCCAGAAGGGATCTCTTCAACAGCTTTACCTTTGCCTTTATCAGCGGCATCGGCTCTGACCACTTTCTCTGCTGCAACCTCTGCTGGAGCAAACACTCTACCGCTTCGAGTAATGCCACTGACTCCGGCAAGATTCTGCACAGTCGATCCGTATGGCTCCAGCTCTAACTTCTGACCATTGCAGTAGACCTCGGCGCCGTAATGCCATGGAACGGCGTTAGTGCTTTCGAATGGGATCGGTCCGGCTCTGGTGATAGTAATAGTAGGCGGTCGGGGCGCAGAAATAGTAATAGGGTGACGAGGAATAGTGATGGTAGCAACTTCATCTGCCTGCTTCAGCACGACCTCCCCTGACGCACTTTCAACGCTCCGGCTGAACTGCAAAATACCCTCAGACATCAGACTTTGGATACCTTCGACCAGCTGCTCACACCCATCAGGAAGTGTAGCACAAGCCATACATAACTCTCCGCATCCAGGGAAGAAGCCCTTCTTCAGCAACTTAGCCTTGACAAAACTAAGCGGCGTCTTCAAGTCTTTGACATCAGTCAGCAAGTCCACACTCTCCTCAGTGATAATGGCGTTCACTCCGCCTCCCCTATGATGAGGCATAGGGTTTTTGGTAACGTTGGGCACACTATCAGAAAAGTTAATAACCTTGGCGTCCACCAAGTCCTGGACTTTGTGCTTAAAAGCTTTACAATTCTCAATCGTATGGCCTGGTGCCCCAGTATGGAAATCACAAGTAGCATTGGCGTCATACCCCGGTGGTGGTGCCCCTGTTAAGGGAGCCATTGTCCTCTTTTGAACTAACTGAAGCTGAAGCAACGTTTGCAAGAGCTGTGCATACGACATAGGTGGAGTTTCAAAATGACGATTTGTCAGAGGAGCCCGATTTTGATATCTTCTATACCCCTGCTGATTCTGCTGCTGAGGCTGCTGCTGCTGCGGCTGCGGTGGAGCAGCTGGGATATTTATGCTAGCAATCTGAGGCTGAGGGCCCTTGCCCTTTCTCCGAGCATTAGTGACAGCACTGGCATCCCCCTCTCGACGCTTGCCAGCGTAAGGTTTCTTGCCACTTCCTCCAGCTGAGGATGATTTGCCCTGAATTTTTCCGATCTTTATACCGTTCTCAACATGCTCGCCCATAGTGATGAGAGTCGAGAATGTTCCAGACATACCACTGACCAGCTTTTCATAGTAGATTCCAGGAAGGGTAGCCACGAACATTTGCACTAGCTCACGCTCAACCATCGGCGGTTGAACCCGAGCAGCCAATTCACGCCACCGCTGGGCGTACTCTTTAAAGCTTTCATTGTTCCGCTGTGAGAGATTCTGAAGCTGAACTCGGTTGGGGGCCAAGTCGCTATTGTATTGATAGTGGAGGACGAACGCCTCAGCGAGGTCTCTCCAGGTGCGCACAGTAGCGGGCTCCAGGCCCATATACCATTCGAGTGATGGACCAGAAAGACTATCCTGGAAGAAGTGCATCAACAACTTCTCATCGTCAGAATAGGCGGACATCTTTCTATAATAAGATCGGAGGTGAACACGGGGGCAAGTAGTACCCTTATACTTCTCAAAGACAGGCACCTTGAACTTATGAGGTACCTTGAAGTCAGCAATCAACCCGAGCTTGGACATATCAACGCCCAATGTGTTCTGATTTTCAATGTCTCTCATCTTGTCTTCCAGCGCTTTGAACCTGAGTCGAGCTTCAGCATTCAACTCTGCTTCCACACCTCTCTGAGAGAATACGTTATCCTGATGGTCCTCCAGCCACGGTTGAGGCACCAACAGATTTCCTACACCGGCATTGCCGTTAACCGGCCCTATGTTAACATTGGCTCCCAGACTACCATTGCCGACGCCCGCCGCATTGAGTCCGAGATTAGTCATCAGATTGCCGTTAGCGCTGCCGTTGCCCCCGGCAACAGGAACAACATTTTGTGGAGTGTCCACTGGAGGAGGAGTAGGCACAACCCCTCCATGAAGTATGCCATTACTGTCAACCCTGGAGATCAGAGGTTGAACCAAAGTACGAAGCTGGTCCTGACCATTAGCGACCACCTGCATCAGTTCCATGAAACGATCCATCCGTTCACGGAGCTCTTGAACATCTGACTGCACCTGGTCCATGATCCTTGTCTAATTAGCGCGAGTTGAGTAGCGGTGGATGAGCCTTTGATCAATCCTGGAGACCGGAGACAGCTCGGAACCTGAAAAACCTGTCAACAATAAAGGTTAGGAAAAGCAATAAGATATACACCATGCAAATATGCTTCATGCAGATGCATGCGTGTGTCTGTGTGCGTGGGAGATTTTCCCCCGATCCTAGTGCCTTAGTGACGGTGCTGATAATAATAAGAGGAAGAAGAAATCCGAGCCCAATCATGGAAACATCAATCTCATATATATATGGAAAGGCCTGTCAAGGCAGTACACAGTATCAGTGAGTACAAACAAATCAACAGCCTGACCTCAGCCAACAAGTCTGGTGATGGTCAGCATACATCAAAGATCGAAACAACAGGAATACAACTAGTCAAGCATGGCCACGGGCGCGATACTCTGCTAATAACTCCTTCGTCTCTGGATGATCTGGCGAAGTGAGCAACCCCTCGACGAGTAGTTCCCTCTGCCTGATGGTATGCTGAAGCCCCTGAACTGAACTCTCCCAAGCTCCTTTGCCAAAGCAATCCTCCAGTTTCCGCTTCTTAGACTCAAACATCAGCTTATGCTCCTTCAGGTTAGCAAGAGCTTTGTTGAGACGACTTTCGGCTGCGTATCTGCGGGCGGTCTCTTCATCAAACCTCCGCTCACTGTCCTTTACTTCGGCTTCCAACTTAGAAATCTGCAGCATCAGTTTGTCCTCTCGCTCCTTCCTGGTGGCCATGGAAGTCTTCCAATGCTGGTCGAACTTAGATATCCTCCGATATGCCTCTTCCAGATGTTGCTTCTTCGTAGCTAGTACATCATTAGCAGCCCTGAAGTCTTGACCCAAGCGTTCCCGATCAGCAATCTGCTTTGCCAAGTCTGCACCCAGTTGGTTCACCGACTCTGTTTGCTTTTTGAGAGCATGCACGGCTTCATTCCGTTCACTTCGAAGCTGAGCTAACTCCTTCTCTAATTCTGCATTCACCCGCTTCAGTTCATCACGCTCGGCTAATACCTGGTTGTGCTGATGAATGGACACAGTGGTAGGCTCTTCGGCTGGTGGAGGACTCTCTGGTCTGACGTGTGGGAATGGCATCCCTATAGCGCTGGCTCTGGCTCTGATCCAATCTGAATAAGGAGGGTAGGCTTGGCTGTTGCTCTTTCCCAACAAAGGCTTTCCTCTCGTGCTGATATTGTTCCACGCATACTGAAGCTTGGACAACAAATCCCCCTCTAGAGTACCCGTGAGGTACAGAGATTCCTGTACCTCTTCCTCCTTCGGTGGAGTCCTCAAAGCATATGCGAACTGACGAACTAGCAATGATGGATTGTACTTGATGCAACCCTCCTACCTATCAGAGGTACATTAGGAAACCCACTACAACTGAAGATCACCTCGGTGCCTAACCTGTTTCTGTCAACGAACCAATCAATGTCTTCTGCCGACAAACTCATCAGACGCTCAGGCCACTCAGTTGTGGCTGCAGACAAGACGGAAGAACCCCTCTTGGGCAAATGACTATCAAACCACCTGTACAACAACGGTACGCAGCATGAGACATTCTTCCCCCTCCGGTTCTCATTCTTATAATGCACTGAATGGTAGACGTCTCCGATCAGAGTAGGGACTGGATTCCCTGAGGCGAAGATGTGGAATGCATCAAAGTCCACGAAATCAGGCATGCTGGGGAACAGGATAATGCCATATATGCATAAAGCAAGGATGGCGTTGAATGCGTCCCAACATTTGTCCTTAGCACACTGCTGAGCCTTAGCTATCAGAAACTGCAGGGAGAACCCTGGGACCTTGTTCCAGCTCGTCACCACCAACTCAGAAGCGCTCAAATGGAGTGAGGAAGCTAGATCAGCTAGATCAGGCTCGACATCCATGTGGACAAAAGGCATCTGCCTTTTGATAGGCACACCCAGCATATCAGTATACTCTTCCAACGTCGGCGCGAGAACGAAGTCATGAAAAGTGAAACACCTCAAAGGAGGGTCATAAAACTGCAGAAGAGCATGTAACCCATTCAACTCGGACGTAGAAGGTTTGCAAACCAGACTAAGCAACCTGCCATAAGACTTCCTGAACCTATCCTTCACAGAATCCCCTGCCAGGGCTATCAAACCAGTCAGCTTCGACACCTCGGGGGTCGGGAATTTGTACGCAACAGTCTTCCTGAGAGAGGCCATAATAACAGCAGAAGGCGAGAAATCCGGGATCGGGGAATGGTACCTGCAACACAGACACACGTTAATGGAATGCAGATGAATGCGCAAACTAATGCAAGATGCAGGCATGCAATAATATATCCGGATAGCTGCTATGGAGGTTCTGTATCAACAGTCGCTGATGAGAAGGAAACCCCGGTGTAAGACTACTAATCTGATCTGCTGAGAATAACCATCTGATAGGACCGAGATCAAAATTCTGCTCTGACAAGAATAAGTGCCTGATAATAAGGACCCCGGGTGCAAGATCAAGGAACATCTGTTGATGAAGTCTTCAGACCCCAAATCAAAGATCTGCCCTATCAAGAACAAACACACAGCTGCTGATGAGATCTTCAGACCCCACTCAAAATCTGCCCTATCAAGAACAAATAACATCTGCTGATGAGATCTTCAGACCTCACTCAAAATCTGCTCCATCCAGAACAAACCACTGATGATAATACACTGATCAAAAACCTGCTCTATCAAGAACAGACAAACACCCGATGATAAGATCCTCTGATCAAAAACTTGCTTTGTCGAGAACAGACGAGTCTGCAACTAAGAACCCTGGTACCAACATAACTGATTCACTGTCAAGAAAACCAGGTGGTCTGAAGGTCTAAGTTTCCTGCAATAAACCCAGTCCCGCTCACAGGTATGGACCTAGACTGACTCAAGGTACGGCATCCTATGCGTTCATCAGCGTCACAGACTTTCAAAACTGATGATACGATTCCCAGAAGGAGTGGCATCATCAAGTCTTGAAGAGGCCTCACTTAGCTGAATCACAAATGATCGGTCCCCAGAGTCGACAATCCACCAAACCAGCAACCGTCTCAACCCAAAGGGTTGAAAGTGAAGCCAACCGGATGAACCTCGTCTGAGCGTGGATTTCATGAGACACTAGTGCCTGCAAAGCAAGCACGCGCCCACTAATTTCCACTCTAAGTCTATAGTGCACTCAAGCCTGGGTCTGGCTTCTCACTCATCAGAACTCCCATCCCACAACGGCACAAATAATCATATTATACTGGAAATAAAATGCGGTAAATAAAGTGCGAGAAGTAAAAAAAATGCGACAAATAAACGCAACCCAACAAGCAAACACACAAGCGGTAGGATTGACTCACACAGGGAACCGTTGGAGTCCCCAGCAGAGTCGCCAGCTGTCGCTTGCGCGAAAATAAGGTGCCGGCATGACAGAAGAGTCGCCACCTTTCGTTATTTATCCCTCAGAGCGGGAAAGGAAACAATCGGAAAAACCTGACGAAAAAAGGGTAAGACAAGGCCGTCGCAACCATTGCCTGGGTTCGGGAGTCGGTTACGCAAGGGGAAGGTATTAGCACCCCTCACGTCCGTCGTACTCGACGGGATCCTCGCTTGTTTGTTTACTTGGACGGGTTGGTTATAATCTATCTACCTATCAAGGCTGGCTGAAAAAGAGAAAAGAAAAATGACTCGGCAAAGCGTCGCACTTTATGCCTACGTATTCTCATCAGAGAATGAGAAATCAGAGTCAACGTAGTTCGGCCTACGAAGGATTACGGGGAAAGGTTGCTCGCTAGGACATCGCATCCTATGCCTACGTACTCTCAACAGGCATGAGAGATCAGAGCTCACGTAGTTTGGGAAACTACGATTTATTTCCTGAAAGAAGTGTTTTTTATTGTGTTTGCGATTTCAACCGCACTAGAGACTATGACCTGAGAGTGAATGCGTCGCATGTCACCCAAAGGGTACCATACTAAACATCCAGACTGTGGAAAAGAAGCTCTCCCACAATCCTTTCTCAGATAGCTTAAGGCTCGTAACGTACGAAAGAAATCATTCATGATTACTGTATCTTAAACTGTTTTGAGATGAGAAGAGAACAGGCCCAACTAGGAGGGAGACTATCAAGTCCTACTGTTATCATGCCATGGATTCATCCTATGGTTGAGGTTTGAACAGGGAACTCCTAGATGTTGTCATGCATAGGTTTCAACCTAAAAGTCTATCATCAAGTCCTCATCAGAGGAAATGAGAGTCCTAAGGGATCATGTCAATGATACGCCAAAACAGACAAAGCATCAGCTTAACAGTAAAATGCATGCAATGCAAGTGAGGGAGGAAATGTGTGTGGGGCTCCAGCCTCCACAAGCTCGTCTCGACCTCAAGCCAGTCATGAAATAACAGTAATCATACTAAAAAATAAATAACATGCTATCAAGCAATAAACGGTAAACTGCAATCATACAGATAAAGGACATGAAATACCCTCAGGCAAAATAAACACATGGGCAAGGGAGCTGGGCTCTACCGAATACCCGCAAGCAAAGCCAAGCAGTAAAAATACAAGCAGAGGGAGCAACTCAACCTCTAATGCAATCATGCTCTTAAACTGAACTTATTCTAGATGAACTTAGTCTAATGCAACAAACAAATCAAGCAAAACAAACAATACAGAAAAGAAAACAGAAGGAAGCTTCAGCTCCTCCAGCAGCTACTCAGTCTTCAGACTTCAGAGATCACTTGCTTTCCAGGTATCAACCCTACAACATGAGTATCAACTCATCTTCTCCCTTAAGCTTCAGCTTCTTTGATCAGCTCCACCTTCAGGCTTCACTATCTTCAGGGATATTCAAGCATCAACTTGATCTTCACAAAGTCTTCAGACTTCAACAATCTTCAAGGAATCATCCTCTTCAAAGCTTCAGCTTCTATCTTCAATGGCTCAAATGCTCCAGCAAACAAGATTCAGTCAACAGGATGAGGTGAGGATGTTACAGTGCTCACTGACTTCCAAAGGATGCCATTGAGGACTTAACATCAAAGGAAAGGCTCTCTCAAAGTTCTACCTCAGAGGGCAAAGTCACTAATCCCTCCAAAGGAGAGAGGTGAGTACCCTTAAGGGACTTTATGTCATGGAGAAGGAAGGAGGTGAACAAGACACTCCTTGTTTATTAAATGGAATCATTCTATCTAAGGCTCTACCTATGCACTTATGATCCTATAAACAAAACAAACAAAAGCTAAGCTAAGCTCCTCTGCAAGGTCTTCAAAGCTTCAATGATGATCCACAAGGTCTTCAACTCAATCTTCAAGGCTCACACACTCAAAGGAGAAGAAAAGAAAACACAACAATACAAACTATGCCTTTAAGCAACACACATACTAACCATACATTCAAAAATCAATTAAAAATGCTAAAATACCATACAATATTCTAGCAAAATTCTAGGGGAGTCTATACATACTTACCCTTAACCCATATATCCCCCATACACTAATTTGGCCTATAAACCCCAAAACAAAATGGTTCAAGTCTACTTATACAACCTAAAACCCTAATTCAAACAAGCAAACTATATCAAATTTTAATCTACAAATTGAGAATTAAATTCTATATGATCTATGGTTCAATATCTAACTATGCCAAAAAGAATGGCTTAAAAATCCTAGGGGAAAGTCCTAAAAGAAATTGTACAAAATCAAGTATCAACTAAAATCAATTAAAAATACCATTTACAAGAATAATATGCAAAAAATATTAAAAGAAAAATAAAATGGAATTTTATTTATGGATATTTTTCTAGACAAAATTATGAATATGTGAAAAAAACAAGGAGTGAAAAATATTAATTTTTGAATTTTATATGGATTTATTAAAATGCAAGAAATATAAAAGAAATTAAAAAAATAAAAATAAAAGAAATGGGGGAGGGGGTGTCATGAGCAATGCGCCTCAGTTATAATCCCTGATGGGCTGAGAATCTGGGGTGCAGATAGAAATCTTGGTAAGCCCATACGTACTCAAAAAATCAACAGAAAAATTAAAAAGAAAATAAAACGCCAACGGTGCAAATAGCATCAAAATTCAGTTCAAAATCTAACTGGGCCGCTGGTGGGGGTGTAGGTATCAATGCTTAGCTGAGGCCCACGCGCTGGTTTTAATGAAACGATGCGTTTCATACGCATCAGACTCCCTCCATTAGCAAGTTTAAATCTGGCCCGTTGGATGAGATTATTAAGTCAATTTCTCAGAGTAATCCCACGGTGGAGAGTCATCGTCCCCAAAGAATTTAGGGTTTCACCATGCGAGCTCCCTGAAACAGCCCTCATACCCTAATCTTCTACCTGCTCGTTCTCCTCCATTTCTCCATGAAAATCGAAAATTCCAAAGCCAAAGTTGCTCTACTACTCACCAGGAACATGATCATATGCATAGTTTTCACTGAAACATCTTATATCATCCAAACAGAACGCGTGAAAGTTAGGGTTCCAACATGTTACACTGATATCAATCTTGATGTAACTTCAAACTAACGATCCAGAATTGTTCTACATGCTACCCTAGCCATTCTACACTATACCATGTCCATCAATACCCAACACACGACTCATTCTTGAAACTGAAAGAAATTGGGGTCTGCCATGGAACTTCATGAAACTTCCTCAACTTCTCAGAAAACAATCCTCTATCTTATCTTAACAAGTCTAAACCTAGAACTATGATGGAGTGCATTTAAATAAGGTGATACGAGTAAAATCACCAACCTGTCAAGTTGTAATGGTGGATGTGGTTTCACTCCAATTCAATGCCTGCAACCTTCCCTGATTGATCTTCAATGGCAGATAAGAATTCTGTATGCAAAAAGATTGATGAACAATGCTTGAATCTTGTGTTTGATCTCAATATGCTTTTCTTGCAAATTCTTCAATGAAGCTTCAAACCTCCATGGATCTTCCTCTAACTCAGTATGCAAATGTTCATAAGGATCAGAAGGATGGGTTTGTGGAGAAGAAAAGAATGGAAATGGCAGAGAATGAAAGTTTGTTATGGAATTGCAAATGGAAGAATCTCACTTTTTTACACTCTAACCTCACCAATCACCAACAACCATCACCAACCTTTTTCTCATGGTGATCTACTCAATATATAACCATTCATGGAATCATCTAGAACTTCCTAGAATGAGCTAGAATGTCATGGAAAATCTCTTGCAATGACATATGGTATATCTCATATCTCATGCATTAGGCCTTTGTTTTGTGTCAAAATCTCCTTACAAGATATATTGGGAGTGGAATGAGTGAAAAACATGCACTTCCTTGCCTTTGGTGAAGTTTTGTCAAGTTGCCTTAATATGCAAGTAACAATTTTTCAAAGCAACCCCCATTTCTATGCTTCAAATCAAAATTCTACTTGAACCATTGTTTTTAAAATAATGTTTGGAGTCAAAATGACATATTGGATGACCCATTTTGGATTTGTACATCTCCTAAACCAAAATTCAATTTCAACTTTTTCAACTTATAAGCCATTTTTAGGTCATTTTTACCCAATCTTGTAAATCCTTGCTACAAGATTTTTCAATAACTCATGACCACTTTTCTAAGCTTAAAATACCATTTTGAACAACTTTCATGTTTTTAGTTTTTCCATTTGAGGCTTGGAAATAGGAGATATGGCCTTTGCTTAAAATGACCTATAACTGCCAAATGACCAAAATACCCCTGTCTTGTTCAAACCATAAGTTGAGTTCTACAAATCCTATCAAGGACTTATAGTACTCTATAGAAAGCTAAGAAGATGCTCTTCAACATTCATGTTGACCAAGAGATCATAGGAATCATCCTACTAGGGAAAAAGTTGTCTGCAAGTTGGGTGACTTTCAAGGACCCAGATTCACACACCTCTGCTGACCTGTAATTTGTCAAAACCATAACTTGAGCTCTGCAACTCCTATCAAGGACTTCCACCACTAAAATTAAAGCTAAGAACAATCTCTACAACATTCATGTTGTGGGGAAGATGAGATATCAACCACATCTTGAGCTAAAACAGCCTGGAAGATAGGGATCAAATTAGGGTTTTTTCACTGGCAATCCTTGGAAACCCTAGCTTAAAACTTCTCAAACTCCTCATTCATGATGAGTTGGTATAGGAATCATCTTTATAACATCTCTATGAATCATTCCATGATCTCATGGCCCTTGGATTAGGTCTCAACCTTCTCCAAATTTCCAGCTGATCTAGGGTTGACCCAGTCAAAACCCTAATTCTACCATTCATGGTTGAATCTTCTGAATTCTTGCACAATGACTTCTCTGGGCTTCATGATGGCTCTCAAGACATATCATAAGCTTTCTCAAAGCTTCAAGTCTATTCTTCAAAGTCTCAGAATCATCTGGGGAGCACCTACAACTCTCAAGTTATGAGACACACAACCATGGTTTCAACCAATTTCTCTGAGGATCTCTTGAACTTTCTAATGAAGGTATCAACCTTCAAACACTTGATGGGTAAATAAATGTTGGTCAAATTTTAGGGTGCAACAGAGAGGAATCGAAGATTCCATTCCAAACCCCTTTTCGTCTCTTATTGGAATTTCATTTAAGTATGGTTAATTATATTGATTTGGTTTCAAGAAAATACTCGATGTGAGTCGAAGTTTGAATTTGTGTACAAAATGGTGTAAGGACTTGAACTTAAAGGTAATGATGTCCTAGTAAGTTTAGCTGAGGTTGATGGCGAGGCGGAAGCGCTCGACTTACAAGATCAAAGATCAAAGAGTAGGTCAAAAGACTTCTTAGATGTAAATTCATCCGCACGACTAGGTATGTCGAATGATTTGCCAATATTTGTCTAGTTATTATGAAAAATGGCAAGTTAAGGGTGTGCATAGATTTTAGAGACTTAAATTCTGCAACCCCGAAAGATGAATATTCGATGCCTGTGGCGAAAATGTTAGTTGATTTTGCCACAGGACATGAGTACCTTAATATGCTCGACGAGTACTTTGGGTACAATCAAATTTTCATTGCTGAAGAAGACGTACCAAAAAAGGTGTTTCGATGCCCTAGAGCCTTAGGCACCTATGAATGGATCGTAATGCCTTTTGGTTTAAATAATGCTGAGGCAACATACTAAAAAGCAATGAATTCGATCTTCCATAATTTTATTGAGACTTTTATGCAAATCTATATTGATGATATTGTTGTTAAGTCTATTTCAAGGAAGAACCACATGGACCATCTTCGACAGTCCTTTGAAAGGATGAGGAGACACGGTTTGAAAATGAACCCTCTTAAATGTGATTTTTGTGTACATGTGGGAGATTTCTTTGGCTTCATGGTCCATAAAAAGGGAATTGAAATAAACCAGAACATGGCCAAAGCCATAATGAAGGTGAAAGCGCCATCAACCAAGAAGGAGTTATAGTCACGCTTGGTAAGATTAATTTCTTAAGGAGGTTTATCTCGATCCTTAGTGGCAAGAATCAAGCCTTCTTACCTCTGCTTCGACTCAAGAGGGAAGATTTTGAATGGGGGCAAGCTCAGCAAGAAGCCTTCGACAAGATCCAGGAATACCTGGTCCACCCTCCAATTCTGATGCCACCTTGTAGGAATAGAAGTATGAGGTTGTATATATTTGCATCAGACAAGGCTTTAGGGAGCATGTTGCTAAAGAGGATGAAAATGGTGTCAAAAGATCCATTTAATACCTTAGTAGGGTCTTGAATGATGAAGAAACTAGGTATAACGTAGTCGAAAAATTATGCTTATGTTTGTATTTATCATGTACGAAGTTAAAGCATTATATAAAACCAGTGGTCGTTATTGTTTCATCTCATTTTGATGTTATAAAACATATGTTGTCTAAACCGATCTTGCATAGTCAAATTGGCAAGTGGGCATTAGCTTTAACTGAATATTCCTTAACCTATATGCCTTTAAAGGTTGTTAAGGGGAAAGTGGTAGCCGCCGCCTTTATAGTTGACCACTCTATCAATGAGAATTCATTAAACTACCTTGAACTTGAGCCTTGGAAGTTGTAATTTGACGGTTCTAGTCATCAAGATGGAACGAGCATAGGAGTCCTAATTATTTCTCCTTACAAAATTCCAACAAAATTCAAGTATAAAGTCGAAGGCCTTTATTTAAACAATAAGGCTGAATATGAGGCCCTAATAGTCGTACTTGAGATATTGTTGGAATTGGGGGCAACTAGAGTCGAAATAATGGGTGACTTGGAGTTAGTCATAAAACAAATTACAAAGGAGTACAAGTGCGTTAATGAAAACCTTATCATGTACTTCGTGATAGCCAATCGACTCTTGAAAAGATTCGAGATAGTTAGCATTCGACACATCCCTCGACTAGATAATCAAGAGGCCAACGACTTGACATATATTGCCTATGGGTATAAAATTTCAAAAGAAAAATTTCAAGATGCAATTGAAGTCAGATGAAGGGTTGTGTCGGCCAGACTATCCCCCATCAGATATGGAAATAACGAAACTGGGATACACTGACGAAGAGAATTCTGAGATATTGAATATAGACAACCTGATGGATGAAGTTTGGAGAAAGCCAATAGTAGAGTACTTACAAAATCCAACAACATATGCTGAGCAAAAAACCAGGCATCGAGCTTTAAGTTACATTCTTTTGGGAAATAAATTATTTAAAAAGACTTCTGAGAGAATTTTGCTCAAATGTCTTAGTGAATCTGAGGCATATTTAGCCGTTTTGAATATCCATAGTGGGGCATGCGGGGCACATCAGGTAGGCCATAAAATGAAGTGGCTATTGTTTCGACAAGGGATGTATTGGCCCACCATGTTGAAAGATTGTATTGAGTTTGCCAAAGGATGTTAAGAGTTCCAAGTAGACGCATGTATACAACATGTTCCTGCAAGTGAACTGCATTCTATAGTGAAACCTTGGCCCTTTAGAGCTTGGGCTTTGGATTTGATTGGAGAAATTCGACCAACATCATCCAAAAGTCAAAGATATATTTTGGTTTACATCGATTATTTTACAAAATAGATCAAAGCTATACCACTAGCGAACATGGATCAAGACGCTGTAATCGAATTCGTCCAAAAGCATATTATCTATAGGTTTGGAATCCCAGAGACTATTACGACGGATCAAGGATCTTTGTTTATTGGTCGAAAAGTGCAAGAATTTTCTAAGGATATGGGTTTCAAATTGGTGACATCTACACCTAATTATACATATCCAATGTTCAGGTCGAAGCAGCGAATAAGGTTGTAATTGGTTTGATTAAGAAACATGTAGGGAAAAATCTAAAGAATTGGGATAAGACATTAGACCAGATTCTCTAGGCATGTCGAACCTCCCCTAAGAAAGCTACTAATACTACTCCTTTTAGACTGACGTACGATCATGATGTAGATTCCTGTCGAAATCTACTTACAATCAGCGAGAATCCAAAGACACCATGAGATTCCATCTGAATCATATTGGAACATGATGTTGGATGAGTTGGTTGATTTAGATGAAGAAAGACCGAGTGCCTTAGAATTGTTGTAAAGGCAGAAAAAGAGAGTAGAGAAATCGTACAACAAAAGGGTCAAAGTTACAACATTTTCGCCTGAAGACTTGGTTTGGAAAGTGATCCTTCCCATGGATCGAAAGGATAGAACTTTGGGAAAATGGTACCCTAAGTGGGAGGGCCCCTTCCAAATTATACAATTATTTTCAAAAGGTGCATACGTAATCAAAGAATTAAATGAAGATAAAAGGATCCTAAGGGTGAATAGGAAGTATTTGAAAAAAAAACCAATCTACACTACAAGAAGTAAAAATAGCAAAGGAATAATTGCATACAAAATGGTTGAAGCCAACATGGTAGAGTGAAACATATGTTGCCAAAATGGCTCAAGTCATTACAATAAAATCCACGACGGGCTCAAAGTCATTGTATCAAAAAAAATAATCTCGCAAAGCCAAAATAAAGAGATTGGAAATAAAATGGAAGAGAAGCTTTCATACTGAGATACTTCAACTTCTGAAGCGCAAGATGATTTCACAGATAGATTTGTTTGATCTGAGAGTTTCAATCCTTGCCTCCAGCTTCTGAGCCTTGTCGACGTGCTCCAGCCTAACTTCAATCTCTTTGGTCAGTTCAGAGTCATCAAACTTTAGAAGTTTAACTTGATACTCCTTGGCCTTAGAGATCGTGGTTTAAAATTCTTT
Source organism: Lathyrus sativus (assembly GCA_963859935.3). Lineage (NCBI taxonomy): Eukaryota > Viridiplantae > Streptophyta > Magnoliopsida > Fabales > Fabaceae > Lathyrus > Lathyrus sativus. The sequence continues at coordinate 18,529 of CAWUDS030006582.1, forward strand.
TATTTGTGCTCCCCAAGATGCGATGTCCTTACCATAGCTTTTGAGCTTTGCTCTGCTTTGCTCTTAGTTCCTTTCCAGTTCTGCAACTCTAGTGGTGGATTCGGTAGCAGCATCCCATATAGCTCCAACCACATTTTCAATCTCACTCGAAGCTTGTTTTATTCTGTTTAAATCAGCAATGGTATGTTCGATCATCAAGGTTAGCTCCATGATAACATTTTCAACTTCAGGAGAAGCAATCAAAATGTCAACTTGTTTAAGGAGGCCTTTCAGGGCAAATTGAGCAGTAGGATCGCCTTCCAGGATTCGAAACAAATCAACTCTAAAGATTTTTCCTTAATCTTTAAGAGTACATCATCCATAGGTTTGCTTGAAGACTGACTGCCTGATGCTGAAGAGGAACTGGGGATTTTCTCAGATGAACTTCCTTTGGAGCTGATCATAGCTTTCAGATATTCGAAGGATTTGCTCTAGGTTGCTAGTTCCTCTGAAGAAAGAGTTACAGTTGTTCCAGTCGAAGCCCCTTCGTGTTCTCATGAGCAACATCAGTTGTTGGAGTGATGCCAGATTGATCTTGTGCATGCTCTTCTTTTTTTCACCTGCCCCCTTATTCTCATCATCATTTTCATCCTCATTTTTAAATTTATCAACAACGTGTGCATGGTGGTATTGAAACAAAGAGTGATCCTCTTCTTCTTCCATTTCTTCATCTTGGTCTTGGTCAGCAGAGCCTAAATCCTCAACTTTGGGGAAACCATCCTCAGATTCACCTTCCACATTGCCTTCAACATGCTCCATTTCCATATCATTCTTGGTTACCTCAGTCTGGGTTTCTTTTTCTTGTTTATCCTCACGTTCAGAGCCGCTAGTGTGGGAATGCTGAGTGTTAGTCTTGGGTGGCGAAGTCTCACATTGTTCCTCGAATGGTTGGTTTATTTCACTCATCGAGCTCTTTTTGAGTCTTTTACATAAGTGGGATGATAAGTGGGATCACCATCACTGTTGAGAAGGACTGATGTTTCAGCTGTTTTAGCCGTTGGTTGCTTAGAAGGACCTGCAACATCCTGAAGATAGTATCGAAAGTTAGTAAGTCAGAAAGAAAAGGAAACTGAATAAAATACTAAGTTGTTATATTTGTTATACCTTGGAACCCTCAGCTCTGGGACTGGAGTTATCACTTTTGAGCTGCTATGTAGCTTTCATCGATGGGTCCTTAGGGTTGGGTTCCAATATTTTGAGAGCAGTTGGTTTCTTCGTCGAAAATTTGGTAACCTTTGCCCGAGTTTGGGTTAGAGCCTCATGCATATTTAGTTTCCTTTTTCTTTTTTTGAGGGGTTGTTATGTGGTGGGAGACAAATCATCATCAAACTCAATTACTTGGACTTCAGGGTCTTTGGTTTTGCGTTTTTATGGAGTTGGTGGTAGTTTTCGATTTCCATGAGAAAATAGTTTAAAGAATTAGAAACATAACAATGCATGACAAATGAGTGATGAGTAAAATAAAATTACCCTTGTTGTTGTTGTTTTGCTACCTCTTTCTTCCTTTACTTCAACTGGTTTTTTAGCTGTAGGTTTTTTGGGTGGAACCTTCACGTCTGAAAGAAAATCAAAACCTTATTGCAAGCAAAGCAAAATAAATAATCTAAAAGGTTAGGTCAAAACACCTCCCATTCCACACCTTCATATATTTCAGACTCGATGCGAACATCTTCGATGCCAATATGAAGGTGTCCTTTGAAACTATCTAATGTATGTTTAGTTGCAACCACTCGCTGAACACATTTTTGTGATTCCTGACGAAGAATTTTTACAAAATCCCCAAAGATGAACCAGTCTGAGAATGGAGGGCTAAAAGCCACACTAAGGTTAGCACTTTGCAGTCAAGGGAATTTAGGAGGATACATGTTAAAAGTTGTTTCGTACTGTTTCTCAGGAGAAGCGAATGAAGGTAGCTTTAAGTTATCCATTTTCTTTAAAAAACATTCTTTTAAAGTAATGGTTGCTTTGCAAACGGTTCTGTGATACCCTAATTTTGATCCTAAGATATTTTTTTGTATCGCCTGCATAGCATGTCACGCTGTTTATTTTGATACATTCTTTTTCAGGCACTTTGAAGCTCGACTTTTTATTTGTTTTAAACCATCTTTTAATTATTTTTTTAGTTAAAATAGTCTTTAGTTTAATCATCTTTTAATTATTTTTTTAGTTAAATTAGTATTTAACTTAATTATCTTTAATACTAGTGATAAACGATGGATAGAAGAAGTGATTTAACGTAGAAGCACGTCATTGAGGTTATAGATAATGATGAGACACGGAGACGGAAGTGAAGAAGAGGATGACTTGGTCCTTCATGATGCTGGTGAATTGAGGCTTTTTTCCTTTTAGTTTTTTATTTCATAATTTTTTAGGTTTTTTATCTTGCCATTATTGGGCCTTTCAGCCCATCAGAACTGTTTTCACATCCATGGTTGTTATCTTTGCACCTCCTTTTGTTATTAATTATTTGTTTTAATTATTTTTTCTTCTTTATTGCATAATATTAAAGAATGTTTCTATTCGTATGTGAGCTCAACTTTCATACTCGATGATTTGCGTTGTGCTCCTTAGATATTTTTGTAATGATACTTGTCTTATTGGACATCTACTTATAGCTCTTGATACTATCTTCGTGATTGTTGCTTACATTTGAGTCCGCAGGAAGGAATTTTGGTTGACTATAATGTCATGTACGTTGCATCTCTTTTGCATTCCCCTCTTATTCTTTCGTCCCTTGCATGATCCATATTTCCCCTTAAACTTGATCACCTTAGGTTGTATATACTTAGATTATTTACCTTAGAATAATTTTTAGGTTTATTTCCCTTAAGATAGATTCCCTTAAGATTTTCAACTTAGAAAATTTACGAATTAAGTTCCTTTTCTCCCACAAGAGAATTAGACATAAGTCATCTATATAGTCTAAATATAATTCTCCTATCCCATAACATATTCGAGAAAGATATAGAATATTTTCCGCTTGAGAGAGGCATGTGGCATACTCTTCGATTATATATCCGAGTTGGAGCCCTTCTCTCAATGTGAAGCAAAGACCATCTTCTGTATGTTTGTGGTGGCTTAAGTTGAGTATTATCCTCAAGATGAAAACTTATCTCTTCTCCTAAATCAATCAACAAACCTCTCCCTCTAGAACCTTGACTACAATCAAGAGTTCCTCATCCCTTGAGGGGAACTACGAATACTCTGATTCCATTCCCGTCAGGATACGTAGGCACGAGATGCGATGTTTTGGCGAGCATACTTAAAAATAATACCTTAGGTCTCCCATTTACCTTTTCACCTTTAGCAGACAAAATAACAAATAACACAATAAAACAAGAGGTTCCTGTAGAGTACTACAGATACTTAGGATGCTAGCATCTTCCCAAGGTATAACCAACCCCCGAACCTTAGATTCTCTTTTTGCTTTGTTTTTGCATTGCATATTTTGGGTTATTCGTTCCTTTTCCCTTCTCTTGGATAAATTAAAGATCGGTGGTGAATTAAGATTTAGGATTCAAGTTAGCCGATAGCTTGATATTTGATTCTCACGGCGACAAAAATGACGACTTCACTCAGGACTCTTTTTTGAGGGTTTCCCCTAACTTGTTTAATTATATATATATATATATATATATATATATATATATATATATATATATATATATATATATATATATATATATATATATATATATATATATATATATATATATATATATATATATATATATATGTTTTTATCTGTATATATTTTGTTTTGCTTTGGGTTGTTACCATCGTGAGGTGAGATAAGTCCTATACTCGGACTTGAGTGCACTTATGATATGAAGGTGATATATTCAAGGATGCTTATAGGGAGTTGATTCCCGACCAAGCTGACTTGAGAATTCACCACTCAATTGAGGCCCTCTTAAGAATAGTATTGTTGAACGAGTATTTGTGAAAACACTTACTATTTTCAACCTAAAAGCTCGTTGTAACACCTTTTTCTACCCCACAATTATTATGGCAAAATATTCACATTTATCAGAGAAAAATTTTAAACACCATAAAAATCACCTCAAAGGGCTGACATTTCTCAATATATTCAAATCAAGGCCAATGCTCCATAAGCAACAGGTTTTTCTCAAAATTACTCAAAAGTGCTCAAATGGCAACAGAACTCAAAAAGGCAAAAATCTAAAGTTTTCCTTTTACCGTAAGGAAATAAACATAAAAAACTCAATAAAATAGTTTGACTCAAGGACCCCAACCCGATGTTACACTATCAGAGCGAGACCCTCTAAGTCAACCATAATGGCCAACGACCCAAAAACTTCAAAAATCCTCGATGGCATCCACGACTAAACCTGGTCATTTGCATGTTACCCACGTGGAGGCAACATTCAAACAAGTAGGGTGAGTAAAACGATTCATAATAATCAATATAAGAATCAATATATAAAACTGCGTCATTTTCATATTCAACATCATAATCATCAAGGAACATCAAAGACCACAACATTATAAATTACACCAATTGTCACATAAATGCAAATGCAACAAGACTCATGCATGTAGTACCAATAATCGCATCTCGATGGACACTGGGCCATCAACCCTCCATAGATCCCCATCAATAGGATCGATTCAATACAAGAATCGGAGCACATCAAAATACCTCACATCCGTATAATAGGACTAAAGCCAAAGAAATCAAGGTCCTGAACCGAAGTCCGGATGCACATGAATGCATGATGCACACGGCAATAAATCATCCTCATAATAACATCATAGGTGCATCACCATTCATCAAAATCATCATCATCAAAATTATCATCATAAATCATGTCATCATAGAATCATCAAAAATTCATGGAAATATCATCATAGCTCGTCATCATTACTCATAGGAATCATCCTTATACAATGATGTATTAATCTCATCAGAATCATAGTTATACTCATGGTAATTCATCATACAATCACGTATTTAATCTCATAAAAATATTAGATAATCAATTATCTTATTTATACTATGTTATAGCCCTGTTCATTAGCTTTCCAACACTTTCGAACGGGGGCCAAAACGGACTTATGGATCAAAAGTTACGTCCAAAACAATTTCGACCGAAAACATGAACAGTCGTGACAGACAGCATGCAATTTTCTGCGTTTTTCACCGTTGGAGACCTTCCGGACCTCCGATTTTGATTCCTTAAAAACCCAAACTCTCATAAAATTGCAACCCATTCAACACTGTAATTATCTCAAGTAAATTTACAATTTTAACACAATTAAACCATCGAATCATTGTTTTAAGATTATGCCTAAAACCTTTAAAATTAAGGGATATAGGTTCAATCCTGTATCATATATACGCCTCTAATTCCCATAATTTCTTACAAATACCCCACAACCATTAGAGTTATCACAAATCACTTATCCTACAGGGTTAAACAATCTCAACAATAGATTTTGGCCACGAAGGCCTAATTTCCTTTACTCTCAAATCAACCTCAAACCCTTAAACCCTTAAATCAACTTTAAATTCCTATACGGTTAAAACCTCAACAATAGATTTTGGCCACGAAGGCCTAATTTCCTTTACTCTCAAATCAGCCTCAAACCCTTTAAACCCTTAAATTAACTTTAAATACATTGAATCACATATTGAAAATAATGAAGACAATACTTCCCATACCTTAATTGTCGACTTTAAGCCTTTCTCCTTGATTCTTGGAAACCTCGCGAAGCTTTTGCCTCAATCCTCTTCCTCGGAGCTCTAGCCTTTATTTCTTCCCTTTTCACGGTATAACAACAATGAATCCTAATTCCCTCTAAATTCCTTTTTGTTAAACCTAACTTTGGGCCTATAAATTAGGCTTTTCCAATATTACCCTCACTAACTCCTCCTTAATTGTCCAATTTTCCCTTAGTTAACTTATATTTATTTAAATTAATAATAATACCAATATACGGACATGCTACTTCTCCCACGCTTCTACTGCACCACTCTAATACGGACCAACAAAATGCGGTGTGAGCTTTCGAGACTTCAAAGCTCGGCCAACACCTGTTACCGGCGTAACTCTCAAAAACACGTGATCTCCTTCATTGAACTCAATTGCTTTCCTTCTCTTATCATGGTAACTCTTCTGACGATTCTGCGACGCTTTCATCTTTTCTTGGATCATCTTGATCTTTTCAGTCGTCTCTTGCATAATCTCAAGTCCGAGTACAACACTCTCGCCTGACTCATACCAACACAAAGGAGTCATATATCTCCTACCATATGTAACACCCTTATTATACTCCACAGATATTACGGCAAAATAACACGGATTTCAGAGTAAAATATTAAGTTTCATTAAAAATCCACAAAAGGGCGTACATTTCTCAAATTTAACAAAATTGGTCAATACTCCGTAACACACGGTTTTTCTAAAATACATCAAAACATCATATACAGCGGAACTCAAAACATAACTCAATGTTTTCCTCATAAGAGAACATCAGTAAAATAACCCAATGATATACAATCAACTCAACGAACTCAACCCGATGTTACATATCAGAGCAAGACCCTATAAATTAACCATAAAGGCTAACGACTCTAAAACTTCAAAATACTCCTCGACGACGTCCACGGCTAAACTGGCTCATATGCACGTTACCCACATGGAGGTAACATTCAAACAGGCAGGGTGAGTAAGACAATTCATAATAATCAATGTATAACAATTAATGCATAAATGACATATTACTCATAATTACATTCAACACATTGATATCCTTCAAATATGCCTCAAAGGCCATAACGTCATAATTCATACACAAAGACTCATAGATGCAATGCGACACAACTCAATGCATGTGGTACCAATCATCACAGCGTGATGGACACTGGGCCATCAACCCTTCATAGATCTCCATCAATAGGATCGGAGCACATCAAAATACTTCACATCCGCACAGTGGGATTGAAGCCAAAGTAATTGAGGTCCTGAACCGAAGTCCGGATGCACATGAATGCATGATGCACACTTCACAAATCATCCTTATAATAACACCATGGTGCATCATCATTCATCATATTCATCATAATCATCTTCATACATCATGTCATCACAGCACATCATAATAATCATCATCGTTCATCATGTCATCACAACATATTATAATAATCATCATCATCATCATTCATCATGTCATCACAACACATCATAATAATCACCATCATTCATCATGTTAATAATCATACAACATGTCATCATAATTCACCATATTAATCATCATACAACATATCATCATAATTCATCATATTAATTAATCTCACACATCATGTCATCATATAATCACGTATAAATCACATATTAGCTCATAGTCATATTACCCCATATTATCCCATATTAATTCATAATACTACCCCATATTATCTCATATTAATTTATCACTTATACTCACGGTAATCCTCACAATATCACCTATCCATCACATAAACTTCACAGTTCTACTCGTGTTAATTCGTCATATCATCACATAGTATTCACATATTAATCCCTAATATCATCTCACAATGCCTCATATTAATTCATCATGATTACACTCGCGGTAATCCTCATACTACCACTTATTACTCACGCAACCTCATTGTCATACTCATAGTAACTCATCACAGGAATCCCATAATCAAACATCACGACATCGCTGCACACGATCAATATTCGCGAACTCTGCTATGCTTGTTGACTTGCTCACTAGGCGAGCTGGTAGCAAGCCTTCAATGGCTTGCTCTCTAGGCGAGCCTGTAGCGAACCTTCGCTGGCTTGCTCGCTAGGCGAACAGAGCGATGACAACAAAACCTTCTACGCACCAGAACTGATTCCTGTCCAAATACTCATGCGATTTACTTACCCAATGCCCCCAAAACATCATTAAAACATCCCCAATGTCATACGGCGATCACAACACCAAATCTATGGTTTATTAGGCCAATCTAGCAACATTTGCACTGCCTAAAACACTATTTTCCTGCAATTGCTCTGAGTGTATCAGAGTTACTCATATTTGAATATTCCTATTCCTACAGGGTCAAACATATTACAATCCAAGGTTTTGGCCACGAAGGCCTAAGGTTTCCTTTCTCATGTTACACATCAAACAGTCCGATAAGGTTTCCTAAATTCATGTCAATATTCAGGGATACATATCATCAATTGATAACGCGAAATCATATCGTTTATTTGGCTTGATTTACATGCATTTATTTGTGACTTTTATTAATTTATCTTGATTTATGTTCTATTATATGATTAATTTACTTCGTTTTGCAGATTGGGGAGAATTTGGACTAAAGAAAGAAAAGGAGAAGAAACAGATGAAAACAGATGAAAAGTAGATGAAAAACAGTAGATACGGATTCTGCTGCTGTGACGATCGTCACAGGTCCATGACGACCGTCATGCGTGTGACGACCGTCACATTTCATGACGACTGTCACGCAGACAAAAAACGCAGAATCAGAATTCACGATCAATCTCAACTTAAATCCTTCCTACACTTTCTCCACTCACTTCCCACTACTGGAAGTTACTACACTTTCTCCACTCACTGCCCACTACTGGAAGTTACTACCACTTTCTCCATATCTCACGCATGATCTCAGGAAGTTGAGATAAAAACATCTCCTATAAATAGACAAGAGATTCACAGAGAAAAGGGTGGATTCTTCATCCCGAAGTTCTGCCAAAGTTCCATCAAAGTTATTTATCGTTACTTTTATTTTCCTTTCCATTTTCCTTCAGTTCAGAATATTGTATTTTCTTCCTGTACCTTTTATTTCTCGCCAAAGTAGAATCCTGCCGACATTGTGGGGGACTACCCAAGGATTTGAGATCAGTATAATTTACAGGTTTTTATTAATTGAATTACTACTTTATTTCTGTTATGATGCACGCTTTATTATTCTGTTGTTTATGTCTATTTCCGTTCGCATTAATTATCATGTCTGGCTAAGTTAGTTTTATCGGTATGTAACCGAATTAGTAGGATAGGATTTGATAGTAACCGGCATCTTCCCTTTTTACAAACAACCTTTCTGGCCGTAGTGTTTAAATTTATTTACTGAATAAACTTCGTCGCGAAAGCGAGAACTTATTTAAAAGTAGTTTTGCCACGAAAGTGGGAAATTAATTAAGGTACGAACCAACAAGCGAAAGCTGCGGCAAGACCAGATAGTAAACACTAGGCATTTGTTTTAATAACAGCGAAAGCACTTTAAAATGGATTAGAACCTAGAGATTTCCAAAAAGTAGTTTTAACCCCGAATGGGACAGCAAAAGCGTACATTCGGCCCTTAGAATTATGACTAGCGTCAACAACCATCGTGAGACGAAAGTCTTCAGATCACTATTTTCTTCTGAACAATGTTTGCAAAGAGTAAGAAGCATCGGTGACCTGTCGAATCCCAGATAACTAAGTCTTTGCATACCGATATCCTTTACCGCATTTCTCTAAACCAATTTTCTTTATTTCTTTTGCATTTAATTTCATTCGCATTCAATTTTCCTAATTCCAATAGCCTTAGCTTTACGCCGTAATAATAGATAACGGTAGATTGACATTGGTCTCTGTGGGTTCGAAAATCTTTTATATTACTTCGATATTTCCGTGCACTTGCGGAGCGATCAAGTTTTTGGCGTCGTTGCCGGGGACCAACAGTCAATATTGTGATTCCGTTGTTGCATAGTATAGATTAAGGCACTCTTATCTAAATCATTATGTATAACCCATATTTCCCTTATAATTACCACCCTCCATATTATAACTACCACCCCCAATATTTTGAGGAACCACAAATTCCTCTTAAATCCGACCTCGAAATATTATTAGAAGATTTCAATACTACGCACTCTCACCCAAATTCCCTCTATGATGACGACTCCCAATGTTTTGAGGAAACGCAAGATTTTGATACATCTAACCTCGAACTACTACTAGAAGAATTCAATGAGACGTCTACTCACTCTAGGATAGAATCTATGATGGAGCACTTTGTGGAAACACAAACTCTCCAAAACGAAGATTTTAGAAAACAACATCTCCAAATTAATGAAGACCTTAGGCAGATGAACGTTATTGTCGATTCTCTCGCAACTCACAGTGAGACTTTGGAGACTCAAACCTCCCTGCTTAGACAAACACCTCTAGGACCCTTCCCAGAAGGACATGTGAATGTTGTAACAACCGTTAATGAAGAACAAATAGAAAATTCCATGGTTTGTTTTCGTCAATTAACGATCATATCACCCAATGACTTCAACCAAGCCATGCCTAGAACCAATTCCACTCCCTCCGATTCAAACAAGTAAGCCTCTATTTCACTCGCTGCCTCCCTTGTTTTAAGAAATAATTAGGAACACTTTTCTCTAGTGATAGTTTGGAATCCATCTCCAAGTTTGATCCTAAAATATGGTGTGGATTAAACATTTCAATCAAGTTTCTGAACCAATGGTTATGGGTTTCCCTGATGTCTACCAAGACCATCATTAGAACTCCATTGATTATGGCTTAAAGCTTGAGTGTTTGCAACCTTTCTTGCCTCGTGTCCTCCAACCCGCAAAGATGAATCACATTTATCTCTCCATCTTGCTCTTCTTCTAATTCCTCCATCTTCATTGCTAACATCTTGGTGTCCTCTTCAAGTCCATCTTCATCATCTACAATCATCACACTTAGCTGCTTATCAGGGTATTGGTGTAGGGAATGGAATGTACCCCTACCTTTATAACATACTTTTTTTGTATTTTTCCAATGAGCTCATTACAAGAGAAATGTGTATAACCCTTGTTACGTGCTCCTCTTTTCTTTCTAAATCTTAAACCTTGTTTTTTGTCATATAGTGAATTAAGTGAAGCTTTAAGCCCACCTAGCCAACTTCCCTCTCCACCCTTGACCAAGATTTAATCTATACCTCTATTTCGCGCCGGTTGATCCCGATTTAAAACTCTTATTTTCTAGGTTTGGTTCTAACTGGGGTGATCATGTATCTCCTTCTCTCCTACTATGGTTACATGGAATAACATTACTCTCGTGATTGAATCCATTGCCACGAATCTCCCCACCCTTCCCCAAATTTTCATGTTAAAACCATGAAGAAAATATCCCTAAAGTTGCTTATCTGGTAGCTGTGGAATTTTTGTTGTGAGGAAATCAAACTCCTAAATACACTCCTTCATTGTCCCTTTATAGCAAATTTCAGTAAGTTGCTCATAGATGTCACCTTCCTCAACCCTTCATATCGCTCCAACAACTCAAATTAGAGGTCGACCCATGTGAGGCCAGGATTATCCTTTAACAATAAATTAAAGAAATGAATCAATGTCCCATCCATACTTAACATTGTGTATAACGCCCCATACTGCTTTTTAGGGTTACCGACTAACTCCACAAACCAACACAGGTCTTTTCAATAAGCTTTGTCCTTACTCACATGCTTTTTGGGAAACTTCTCATAAGGTCACCAATCCAAATACTACCCCAAGTGAATCAAGATTAACTATGGAGTTCTTATTTGTTAAGCTACTGAAAAGAATATGCATCTTATTAGTATAGGTAGTACCAATCAACTGTTATAAGTGAAGGGAAATATGCGATCCAAAATGCAACAATTTTTTTTTCCTTTAGTGATCCTTACGAATGGTCATGATCAGTGATTGAACAATTACCTCTTGTGGCGATAAAACCTTTGATTCTGAACCGAAGGAGTGATCATGAGCGATGTATGATGAATATTGCCTCTACTCAGCCCACACAAACAGTTTCCTTCAGTCTCAGTACTAGCTGCTATGATTGAAGGCTTTGAGTGAGAGAGAGAGAGAGAAGGAATAATACGGCTTAGGGTGTCACAGTTTGAACTTTCATCAAGAGAGTATGCTTCTGCACAAGGGTTCTATTTATAGAACCACTTGTGTGGGATGCAAGCTAAAAATTCCACTTAAGTGTATGCAAACCATATCTCATGGGGACCATATATCACCTAAGCACGTGGTACCTTACCATATTCTATATTCTACTTAAGTGTACCATACCTTACGGTGTTCTACCTTTACTTAAGTGCACCGTATTTTATGATGTTCATTATTTATTCTATCTTTTATCAATCTGTCCTTATGTGTGTGACCCTGTAGGTTTTCGCGACATTTATAATTATATTAAATCACGCATTTAACATGATAAATTGTGTGTTGCATCTAGCAACACATCACTGCTACCCAAGACACAAAAATGTCATGTGGTATGACAAAACCTTTTGTGATAGTACTTATATGCACAATTACCCTTTTTCCCTTATGTCTATATTGAATACAAGGCAAATACCGTGTCATCCTTGTCCAGTTCAATATTGGGCCCTTAGAAATTTATCCTATTATGCAAAATTGGTAAATTCCATTTAGGTCAGTCATGTCCCTCACCATGCTTTGTTGAATACCCATCAACTATCTTTATGGTCATCCAGTTACGGACAATGTTAGATCAGCAATAAAGTACTCGACTCTACATCTAGGGTCCATAGTGGTTTTAGGTTGAATGGTGGTATACACCACTGTCACCATGAGTGTAACTTATGACGCTTTGTATAACGTTCTATGTAGTACTCTCATACGGGTTAATCTAGCATAAATATTACTTCTAATATTCATACCTGTTAAGACTTCATAACTCCTTATCCATGATCCATGAGATGTGACCATCAGTCTATCTACATAATGGTCTTAATGCTTTAAGGTTATGCCGCTTCACAATAAAGCTCGACTACAGACATTTTAAGAATATCGTCTTTATGTTTAATGGGATCTCATGATTAACACTTAATATTTCATTAAACGGACTAGCTATTGTAAAGACTTTATTATCTTGAAAAAACATAATAAAGAAATACCTTTTATTATTAATAAATGATTCAATAAAAGTATCAAAAGTAATGGCCTCTAGGGCTTACACCAACAATCTCCCACTAGCACTAGAGTCAATCAAGCATACCCCTAATACCCATAGATCTAGTATGGCCATCATGCTTCTGCTGCGCAAGAGGATTTGTTAGTGGGTGAGAAATATTGTCAAGTGTAGGTACTTTGTATATCTCCATATCTCCCCGATCTATTATCTCTCGAATGAGGTGATAACGCTTAAGTATGTGTTTGGATCGTTGTTGAGATCTAGGCTCCTTAGCTTGTGCTATAGCACCATTATTATCATAATAGAGATCAATGGGATCCATAATGCTAAGGACTATGCCAAGTTCACTAATGAACTTCTTGATCCAAACAACTTCCTTTGCTGCATTTGAGGCAACAATGTACTCAGCCTCAGTTGTAGAACCAACAACTGTTTCTTACTTTGAACATTTCCAGCTCACAGTGCCACCATTTAAGTAGAACACATAACCTTATTGTGATCTGAAGTTACCCTTATCTGTCTGGAAGCTAGCATCATTGTATCCAATTACAACAAGCTCTTTCTGACCTCCATATACCAAGAATGCATCCTTAGTCCTTCTCAAGTACTTAAGGATATTCTTGGCAGCTACCTAATGAGCTTTATTGGGATCAGATTGGTACCTACTCATTGCATTTAAAGCATACGAGACATATGATATAGTATATAACATGGCATACATGGTAGATGCTATTTCAGATGCACATATATTTGAGCAACCTCTGGCCTCCTAATGCAGGTTTACTTACGGGACCGGGCAAACAAGTCCCAGAATAGTCTGGTAGAGTTTATGCAATATTGGTAGAATGGTTTTATTTAGAATAAATTGGAAACAAACTTGAAGAAAAAAATGTACACTAATTGAAGAACAGACAAAATCAATAGCAAATGTGATATCAGGTTTGCTAGGTGTCAGATACAATAGACTACCTATCATACTTTTGTAAAGACTTTGATCCACACTCACCCTATTTTCATCTTTGGATAACTTCAAATGAGTAGGTGTAGGAGTCCTCTTGTGACTTTCCTTCTCCATACCAAACTTCTTTACTATGTTTTTGGCATACTTACTTTGAGATATGAAGATAGAATCTTCCATCTGTCTTACTTGAAGTCCAAGAAAATAAGTCAATTCTCCTACTAGACTCATCTCAAATTTAGATTTCATCTGCTTGACAAAATGTTGGACCATCTGGTTTGACATTCCACCAAAGACAATATCATCCATATATATCTGAGAAATTATGAGCTTTCCATCCATTTATTTAACAAATAAGGTCTTGTCTATTCCTCCTTTTTTGTAACCATTGCTAACTAGGAATATTGTCAGCAAGCTTGAAGAAAAATGTACACTAATTGAAGAACAAACAAAATCAACAAGAAAAAAGGCAAGATATGTTAAAGTTTGGTAATGTAAATGCTTTTAAAAGGAAATGTGGACGCTATCATACATTTTGCAGGAGTGATCTCTTTTCTCTTAACGCTTGGTACTCAGAGTGTATTTCCTTCACAATGTTACAAAATGCGCCCCTAAAATAAAAATGGGTATTGCTTTAAATAGGAAAAGAAAATAACTAATGTTTTCTTCATGTTGGTCTTGATGGCGCCACATGTTCCTCCACCATCTTTGTAACTTCTCCACATTCTCAGCTTTCAAATTTTCTCCCACTCAAAGGTTCTCATACTCCGTATCGGTTTTCTTGGCCATTATTCAACACCTTCGATGGAATAGCCTTAAGTCGACTAACAACACCTCTTCTGCTGGCGTCGACTTACGTCGTTTCCTACACCATCTTCCTAACCTGTCTACCCACATGTTAGATTTTATGTCAACTTTTCCCCGTCAAAATCTTTTAGCCAACAAGATACCCCCAAAAACCCAGTTTCGACTGAGCACTGTGTCGACTGAGAAACTTGGTGTTTTGGTTTCCTGTGAGATTTCGACTGCACCTTGGTTCTGACCCAGCAACACAATCATTTTCCTTCTGTCGAGTAAGTCACGCGTCACCCACAGTATGACATAATAATGGCGCCTTTATGTGCCATAATTTACAGGAAAACTCATCATGCCTAGTCGCGTCCTACGTTATAGGCTTTAACCCACTCCCATTCACTCTAGAATCGGAATAGACCCTTGCCTTTTCAACTACATGCAACTTGTCTATAAATAGTTCTTGCCCAAGTAATCGGGAGAGTGAGGCAAAGACTTGACTCTCTCTCTTTTCATCTTTTATTTTGAAAG
>CAWUDS030006583.1:0-21856 GCA_963859935.3 Lathyrus sativus
AAAGGCACTGCCACTTTCTCATAACACCGAGATTACTTGCTTAGTCTTGCTCTAAAAATTCTATTGAGAAGAAGTAGTGGATAAGAATCCAATAATTTGAAGTGATCCATAAGAAAAGTTGAGTCTGATTCATCAACAAAAGTATTTTTGAGGAGCCTTGCATGAGTTTTAAACCAACTTTCAAATTTTAAATTCAATAGTATTTTAGCACCAATTTTTAAATGTGATCTCATGTGGAATATTCTTAAATTAGTAAAATCATCAACAAAAATAATTCTCTTACACAATCACAATTATTCCATCATACACTCTTATTTAGTCTCAGTTTTTAACCACTTGATCTTTGATTTTGCTTCTAATCCAATTTTCAATTCTAGATTAAATTCCAAATCAAATTCCAAACCACCAAATTCTCAAACCTAAATTCTATAAATAGAGTCTTCATTTCAATTCATTCTTAAAGTTTTTGATAGCCAAATTCACCTTGTCAAAATTCCTTCTCATTTTCAATTTCCTTCATTTATCCAAATTCACCAAAACTCTTTCTTCCATTAAAAGCTAGTAAGCTTTTCATTGAAACTTACTAATCTTTGAGCTAAACCTCCATCAAAATACTTCATCAACATCAAATTTTGTAGATCAAGAATTTTAAGTGTGGTTCTTGAAGTTGATATGAATAATTTTCAGATTTGGAAGTGGTAAACTCTTGTTTCACCATTGTTGTGCTTGATTCATCTTCTACAACATGTTCTCTTGTTGATTCTTGTTGCTTGATCTTTAGATATTGCAAATTGTGTTCATTTGTGTTATTTGCTGTTGTTTTACTTGAATTTTCGTGCTAAATTGCATTCATGATCATGAGGTGTTTGAAGAAGATGATGAATCATGGAATGCTGGTTTTTTTTAAAAATTTGTTGTTGTCCTGTCAGTGTTAATCGATTAACCAAAACATGAACAAATTGGTTAATCGATTAACACAAGTCAGAATGCTGTTTTTGACTTATTTTGGAACTGTTTTGGTGTCTTTTCTTCCTTCTTTCAGTTCCTTTTGTTTTGCTTGAATTATGGTGTTTGTTAATCAAATTTCTCTTCAAATTCCACAGGCTTTCAGTGTTTGATGAAGTTGGATAAACTTTCATTAGTTCAAATCTATCGTTAAGTGAATCATTGGATTCATTTTAGGTGCTTTCAATTAGTGACAGGTTTAATGCTTTAATTTACAAAGAATAGTGATGGAACTTGAAGATGAAATGATCCAAATGTTGTGGTTCAATTTGGCTTCCCTTCCCCCCTCTTCTCTTTTTTCTTTTGGTCTATGAAAATCTTAAATGTCACGAGACTTCTCTTAGAAGTTATGATTAAGGTGAGACCACTACCTTTTTTATTTTAGTGTGGCATATTTAGGAGAATGACTTACATGTCATGTCTCTAACTTGTATTAGAATAAACATTGTTATTGACCTGGCCTCAGATAGTCGTGGCTTTTACATAAGTCCGCATTGCGATTGCTTAACATATCACTAAATTGGTCCCGGAATCGAAATTGAGTTGTTGTTTTATAAGTGAGGTATCAATCTCCTATTCGCCATAGTGTGATGTGAGATAGATTGGTTCTTTGTCATTAAGGGAGGTTAGTTGGCATACTCGTCGATTTTATCTGGAGTTGGAGCTCTTCCCTTAATGATGTATAGATTAATGTTCTCATGTTTATGGTTGATAGTCGAGGATTCTCTGAAAAGTGACCAATATTCTTCATCACTAACATTAACATAGCTAACTATAATTGCACTAACTTTACTTGTGCATTTATTTTTTCTTTTTAGTTCTCGTTATTTACTTTATGCTTTTACATTTAGCGATTTCATATATGATTATCAGTCTATCTTCTCTTGTCTATTTGGGACCTTTTTTGTGCTTTTGACTCTTTTTCTCTTACTTGGACCATACTTCTATTAAGACATTAATAAATACTTAAACACTAAGAGACTTGGTTCTTAAATCTGGACTGTTATGACCTTATGACTTGAACTTTGACGTAGCTCTAGGATCCTTGCCCTATGCTCTTGGAGATTTGAGACCTGGTGTTGCTTTTGTCTGTTTGTTTGGGAATTTTCTGTGTGCAAGTGTTGATACTTGGCATTATGAAAATCATATGATACGATGACTCTCCTAATTGTCTTTTTAACCTTGAGAGGACCTTGTTGTGACTTTGCTATGGCTTAAATTGAGATTTTCTCGGATGCTTCATTTCATCTATTATGATTGGTTTAAATCAAAGAAAAAGGATTGCTTATGTTGACTTCTTGTCAAGTGTTTACTCCTTGGGCGGTTAGATCTTCCCATCTCTAGCTTTTATTTTATGTTTTAGGGTAGTCACTTCTTCTCCACCCTTCTTCATTTTTTAAGATCTTCTTCCTTTTTCAAAACCTTCTTCTTTCCAAAATTAAACCTCTTTCATAAAAAACCTTGACTTCTGTCAAGTGATTTTCAAACTTTTGTTTCTTTAATAAATGCCAATCAATGTTAATCATACTTTGACTAATTTCAAAAGACATAAAAGATACAACACTCATTCAAACTTTTGTGTTTTTTTGCACTTTTTCATTTAAAACTTTTCAAAAGTTGTAGACATGAGTCATTTTCATAGTTGAAATGTAATTCTCCTATTCCCCATAGTATTTAAGATGTGACATTTTCCACTTAGATGTCGAGTGATAGACTTGTTGATTTTAATCCAAGCAAAATAATCCATCTTAAGATGGTGGCAAATGTTGTTTTCTTATACTTGTGGGTGACTAGTCGTAGTTTTTCTCCTTAAAATGATGACTTGTCTTTACATTTAAAATCAACCATAACAAACCATTTTTGTTATTTGTACCATGAACTACGAGGTTTTGATCCTATATTGCACTTGTGGGTACGTAGGCATGAGACTCAAGAAGTCTCTTCAAACACAAAAGTCTTAAAAAAATACTTCAATTCTCATCTCCCCAATCTATTTTCAAACAAACCTTTTTCAAACCAAAAAGCGTAAAATATTCAAAGGGTTAATATAGAGTACTATAGACGTTTTGGGCGCTAACGTCTTCCCTTAGCGTAACCAACCACATTATCCTATCTCTGTTTATTTGTTCTTGTTTTAGAACTTGTTTAAGTTTTGTTCTCTCTTTTTCCTTTTGGATAAAATAAAAGTGCGAGTGACGGCTCTTGCTTTATGAGTTTAGTTAGCCAATAACTTACACTCACAAATTTTCCCACTATACTATGTGCTTGAGCATCAAATTCTCTTGCTGAGAAGCTTGAGCCAAGTAAGTCTCTTATTGGATGTGCAAGAGCATTAAAAGTCTTGATCATATGTTTAAGAGGAAATTCTTGGACTGTAAGTTTGATCAGAAGTCTTGTACTTGAGAGTATGAGCAGAAGGCTTGAGGATCGTGGACTTAAGCTAGGAAGTCTTGGGTTCCAGGGGCCTGAGCATAAAAGTCATAGGTTGCGGTGCTGGAGCAGGAAGTATTGAACCTAAGGGGTTTAAGCAAGAAGTCTTGGGCCTGTAAGCTTGATCAAGGAAGCTTTGGATTCGTGGAATATGAGAAAAAAGTCTTGGACCTGAGGGGTTTAAGAAGAAAGTCTCGGGTTGAGGGTCTGAGCAAAGAAAAGTCTTATGATTAAGTGTATAAGCGATTGTAATCATGTTTTGGTTATAGTGAAAATCTCTTGTGCTGCAAGGGGACTGGACTATTCTTATTTGGGAGGAACCAATATAAATCTTTATGTGTTCTTTATCTTTTATTTTCTTCTGTTAACATTCAGGTGCAACGTATAATCAGAATCTGAACACTAGTTTAGATTTTGAACTCTGATAAGAGGAAAAATTAAGAAACAAAAAACACAATTCAACCCCTTCTTGTGTATTATCTCACCTTCAGAGTTCTGACCAATTATCTTCATTAGTTTCTAGTTTAATAGTTGAATATATCTTAAAATTTCCTTTTAGACAAAGGATGTTATCCCACCATCCTTTTAATTATCCTGTATAGCCCACAACTAATAATTCCTTAGTTTTTCTATCAATATTTTTCCTAATTTTATATGTTGTAGAAGTCATTGTCATATTTTGAATAACATCTAATATATATTGTTCAGAGGCACCATCTATGTTTCATTCCATTGGTATCCCCGAATAACTATTTTCTACAAAAACTACTCATTTCTCCAAATTACACATATACACAAGAAGGTCTAGGGTAATAGTTTCTTGTTCTTGGTCTAAAGGCTGAAAATGTTAATTAGCTGAGAGATCTCCTCGCATGAAAATGTTAGACGCAGATTAGTAGTAACAAGAAAATAAAAAAGGAAAAAACTGAAAATAAAATTTTGGTCGCAGAGCAACAAAATTTTAATTGAATTATAATTAAACTGATATTCTGACAGTCACCGGCAACGGCGCCAAAAACATGACCGGTAAAATAGCAAGTGTACTATATTTACCGATGTAGTAGTGAGGGGAAATTCCCCAAATATCGATCTCGCGGGTTGCGTATGAATATAAGTTCTCTAATAATGCAATTGAATAAAAAGTCAAAGGGGTTTTGGTTTGTTTCTTTAAATTGTAAAGGCAGAAGGCAAAAAGCAGTAAAATAAAGGTTTTAGACAGTTATGAGAAGCATGCTAGGGTATGGTGTATGAAAAGCCCTCGTAACACCTTAATCCTTAGTTTCAGAAATCACTGCTCAATTCAAACGTTACCACTTTAAAGATTAGTTGACCCTAATTCCTTAGGCAGAAAACCCTTTGGTATTCTCCCTATGCCCAATTCCTTAAAAGTATAGGAACAATACCAAGCAATTTATTTGATCTAAAACATTACGGTTACTATAGGGTATCCCCATTCTTAGGCAATATCTATTATAGTATTATCGTATAAAAAGTGTTAACGATCGTTTTTTCAAACCAAAGGTTAACCGTAATTTGAATCCTTATTTGTCAGATAAGAAAACCTTAAGAACATTATACAATAACAACGATGATTAGAAAGCAGTGAAATCAATAATTCAAAGAAAACAAGGTCATCACAGAATCAATTAGAGGACACCCCCTAGCATTGGGGGGTTTAGCTCTCATAATATTTAAAATAAATTCAACAATTGGACTGAACATTACAAGATACTAGGGTTGCCTTGATCTTCAATTGCTCCCGCTCATGAAACCTTCAGTTTCCCCAATCCTTGATCGCTGCAATCTTGAACATCCAATTCTTTTTTTTATCCAAAGGTCCTGTTTTTCTTCTCAAAACCTGTCTTAAAAAGTCTCAGGTCCAAACTAGCACTAGGAAATACCAAAATACCCTCATTGATCACAAATTCCCAAAATCCAAGAAAAATAGAAGATGAAGCTATTTAGCCAACACGGGCCGTGTCAGCTGACACGGGCGCCGTGTTGGCTTCCTGTTACATTTGAACGAGAGTTTTCTAAGTCCAGGTGTGCTGACATGGGCGGCCGTGTCAGCTTCCTGGTTTCCACCAATATTTGCTTTTTTGAGCACTTCCTGACACGAGCGTGTCAGGCTCTTGATCCACTTCAAAACTCTTCCAAATTCTTGTTGTTTTCCCCCAGTTTTTGCTCTGATTCTCCTTTATTGTTTACCTGAATCTAGAAATAATGAAAACACCAAACTGACGCGTAAAATGCAATAAAGACGAATGAATGCGACTAAACAATAAAAATGATCAACTAAACTAATGGTAAAATAACATATAAAAACCACTGATCATGCGTGTTCCCCCACATCCTCTTAATGTATGACATCACCTTGGTCACTCGCAATGTGGGGCATAAATATGATTGAGGAATTGAGCCCAAAGCGTCCAACGATCATCACTACTACTTCACCAAAAGGGAGAAGCTACATCGTACGCAAATGTAACCAAATAAGTGGTTACCCGTTTATCAAGAAAGAGATCATCTGTCAGTACGACATCCCTGATCAAATTATCACTGACAATGGGTCAAATCTTGAACAACAAAACGATGAAAGAACTTTGTGATAGTTTCAAGATTAAACATCAAAATTCTTTTCCCGTACAGACCAAAGATTAACGATGCTATTGAAGATGCGAACAAAAATATCAAGAAGATAGTGCAAAAAGATGGTTGTAACCTACAAAGACTGGCACAGAATGTTACCATTCGCCTTGCACGGATACAGAACATTGGTACACACTTCAATAGGGGAAACCACTTTTCCTTGTCTATAGGATGGACGCGGTATACCCATCGAGGTTAAGATGCCTTCGTTAAGGGTTTTAATGGAAGCAAAGCTTGAAGAAGCATAATGGATAAAGGAAAGATTCAACTAGCGCTAAACCTCATCGATGAAAAGAGGATGACCGTGATGTGTCACAGTCATGTATACGAGCAAAGGATGAGAGAAACTTTTGGTAAAGGGTCCACCTTAAACAATACAAGGAAGGAGAACTTGTACTTAGAAAGATTCTGCCAATTCAGAAGGATATGCGCGAAAAATAGATGCCCAACTACGACGGCCCCTTTGTCATGAAAACTGTTTCTCTGGAGGCTCTCTAATTCTCGTGATGACAATGGACGGCGAACAACTTAAGCACCCCATCAACTCAGATGCAATAAGGAAATACTATGCCTAAAAGTAGACTCGCTGAGTCAAAACCCGAAATGGAAATTCAGGCAAAAGTTAGGGGAAAGTCTTTCACTGCATTAGAAGTTGTTAAGCCCGCAAAAGATAATAAGAAGGATCACTATCCACCATTCTCGTCAAAAGCAGCGAATCAGATGGACTACTAGTTAGTAGAGATTGATCATTGTTGAATTTTGTAACCCATCTTGTTTTGTTTCGCCATTTATATCGATTGGTAAACACAAAGAAAGTTAGTAGCTAGAGAATTTCTACATAAATATGGATTAGATTACTTTGAGGTGTTTTTCCTGTAGCTAGACATGAACAATCACGTTGGTGATTGCTATAACTACTAATAAAATTGGCCTATGATGCATATAGATGTGAAATATGCATTTATGAATGGTCCTTTACAAGAGGAAGTTTATGTGTCACATGTAACACCCCGTTCCCCCCAAAAAAAAATAAAAACAATTAAAATAAACACATATCAAGTTCCTCTCCCAAACGGGATGTCACAATTCACATCAGAATTTCACAAAACACATTTTTTCAAATTAATTTTCATTAAAGTTGCAGCGGAAATGATATAGTCTGTCGTAACACAAAACAACATACATACATCATCATGTCATCAACATCATCATATGTACAACAATCGGCCAACTTCCCAAAATATATATAGTATCATCATCGATCATCACTAAATAGGATACGCCATAGGGGCACACAAAATCAACAGTAACCAATAAAACTCCCAAAAGGCCCCGGTGTACGTATCAGAGCAGTCCTACGGGGACACCACAATCCAAGCTAGCTAAACACCTGGATTATCTGTACTTCCGAAGAAGCACCAGACCACAACAACAACAAAGGGGTGAGAATCACGATCAAATAATAATGGTATAATGGTACATGAAATAAAAGGCAGAAACAATAAATCATTATTCACATACAACTTATCCGAACCTACTGTCCCATGCCAACCCACTATGCATACCACAAATGCAACACATCTGGACCTACTGTCCCATCATCAATATCCACAACTCACACAAACCACAAGGCAACTACATGCACTTGACTCAACAATATGCGGTACGACTGACCACAACAACGGATGGACACCGGGCCATCAACCCTCCACAAAGGAGCACACATCAACGACGGGCACTTGGCCATCAACCCTCCACAAAGGAGCACACATCAATGATGGGCACTTGGCCATCACCCTCCACAAAGGAGCACACACACCGATGGACACCTGGCCATCACCCTCCATCACAGGGAGCACATCTCCGATGGTCACTGAGCCATCACCCTCCTCACAGGGAGCATCACACTGATGGACACTGGGCCATCACCCTCCTCACAAGGGAGCACATCATCAACGTCCCCCACTTGGGACACGGGTGGTCGCATACACTCCCATCCGAGCAACGATCCAAATCTCGTCCACGCTCCCCACTGGAGCACGTGAGTGTATCACACACACGTCCACACGCTATGCAAGACACTATGCATAAACACACAACACACACAGTGCACACGACCCCACTGGTCCCTCGCATCATAATATGCATACATACATAAGCACACAAAGTGCATCGATCCTACGATCAACTCACCACACAACATATCACATACAATGCACACAAGGCGTGTCGGTCCTACTGACCCAAATATATCACACAACAACATATAAATGCAACGCATAATCAGCGTATCAATCCTACGGATCCACTCATCACAACACATCACCACAACGCACTCAAGGCGTGTCGATCCTACTGGTCCACATATCTCACACACTTAGCACATCGTGCACACATCTCACAAACACAACCACACTTGTCGAGACTTAACATATAATCCCCCTGATTATGTCTAAGGTGATAAACGCCGGCTACACAGCCCTACAACCTTCAACATACACTCGCCTCAGCTCTCCAGCAAGCTCATCATTGCACATGACCAACGAGGGTCCAAGTCCACAAAGGAAACAACACACAAAACAGCAACAAAAAACACAAAACTGCTGTCGGCTCGCTGGCACATTCGCACTTCAGGCGAAGCCCCGTAGCGAACACTTCGCAGCCATTTGCCTGGCGAAGCCCAGCAGCGAATACTCGCTGGAACTCGCCTGGCAAAACTTCTGGCGAAGCCAGACAGTAGCTTCTGCCAGCACTCCGATGGCCAGTTCTCCTGGCGAAGGCTCGCTCCCCCATTCGCCCAGGCGAAGGCTGGCGAACACCTGCAGAATCAGAAAAATTATGCGCAGCTGAATCATCACCCACACGCGATTCCACCCGATTAAATCGTAACTCACAACCAACAACATACTACAACTTGGTTACTGGGTCTGTTCCCGATTCTATCCGACAATTAATCAACTCAACTCTATCAACCAACTTTCGGCTAATCTACTCCGAACTCAACCCGGAAACCCCAAAATTCACTCAAACAATCGAACCCAACCACATGCAACAGATTGACACATTTCAATACAATAATAACAGCTTCAACAACATGAAATCAATCATCAGATCATCAACAATCATTGGGGTTAGGATTTTCCCCGTTTCTCTACCTATATTCATGCAATACCAATTTAACTGTTAAATCCCCCTTACCTCAATTGAAGTTCTGATGTTGATGAAGCACCAAAATCTTCACGAATTCTGCTTGCTCTAGCTTGCTTTCATGATCGAGCTTCTCTTTTCCCTTTCGTGTTCTTCGTACGCGTTCCTTTCTTTCCTTCCAATTCTAATTTCCCCAAATGACAAGCTTGCCCTTAATCCCAATAATTCTCTTTTATTCTCAATATTATAATTCTCATAATAATAATAATAACCCTCTTATTTCTTTTAATTCACTAAAATACATGTAATCATATTTTCTCATATATTAGTATTAGCAATAACTATAATAATAATTAATAATAATATTACATTACCATTAATTATCACTTTTTATCACTGTATACTAATAGTATGAGTTCTTGACCCTCCAAATAATTTCTCAAAACACATCCGCGAGTAAAATAACTCAGAAATCAAAAATAATTAAAATGGGCGTTACAACTCTCCCCCACTTTAATTATTTTCGTCCTTGAAAATACCTGATGGAAACAACTCTGGATACGCTTCCCGCACCCTGCTTTTCAATTCTCAGGTCACACTGCCACCTGCAGCACCTCCCCAAGCCACTCTCACCAACAATTTCTCTTTCCCTCTGAGTCGCTTCATCTTGCGATCCTCGATCCTCAATGGCAACGTCTCCACAGTTAGATTCTCTCTAACTTGGATTTCATCCCTCTAAATCACATGAGACGGATCAGGTACATACTTTCGAAGTTGCGACACATGAAACACGTCGTGCAAGTTCGAAAGCTCTGGCGGAAACCCCACCCTATATGCCACAACACCAATCCTCTGCAAGATCTGATACGGTTCAATAAACTTTGGATCCAACTTCTTGGACTTCAATACACGTCCAACACCAGTCACTGGGTTAACCCTCAAGAATACATGGTCACCCTTACTGAATTCTAACTCTTTCCTGCGGTTATCATAATAACTCTTCTGTCGATCCTGAGATGCTTTCATCTTTTCACGGATCATCTACACTGTCTCAGTAGTCTGCTGCACCAATTCTGGTCCCAACACAACACGCTCACCCGAGTCATACCAACACAAAGGAGTCCTGCACCTCCTACCATAAAGAGCCTCAAACGGTGCCATCCCGATACTGGAATGGTAACTGTTGTTGTACGTGAACTCTACCAAAGGCAAATGAGTATCCCACATACCACCTTTCTCCAACACACAAGCCTGCAACAAATCCTCTAAAGTCTGAATAGTCTGCTCCGACTGACCATCCGTCTGCGGATGATAAGCTGAACTCAGCTTCAACTCGGTACCCAAAGCCTCTTGTAAACTCTTCCAAAATACAGAAGTGAACCTCGGATCTCTATCCGATATAATACTCAACGGCACACCATGTAGCTTCACAATCACCCGAATATAGATCTCTGCCATCTTCTCCAACGAAAAACTGATACTGATCGGTACAAAGTGTGCATACTTCGTAAGCCGATCCACAATCACCCAAATCGCATCAAATCCTCTCGCCGTATTCGACAAACCTGTAACAAAATCCAAAGCAATACAATCCCACTTACAAACTGGAATCTCTAACGGCTGCATCATCCCAGAGGGTCTCTGATGCTCCACCTTCGATTTCTGACATACCAAACAAGCATAAACATAGCGAGCAACATCCTTCTTCATACCTGACCACCAAAACAACTTTTTCAGGTCCTGATACATCTTCGTAGCTCCTGGGTGAACACTTAGGCTACTACGATGTCCTTCGTCCAAAATGGACCTCTTTAATTCATCATTATCCGGCACACAAATTCTGCTTCGAAACCTCAACACACCCGCATCATCCAACTTGAAATCACTACCGGAATCACTCCCGGTTTCCCGCATCAAATCCACAAGTTTCACATCAAATTTCTGATGTTCTTTGATCATATCCAAGAAATCATTCTTCACTTGCAATTTGCCCAACATCACTCCACCTGTAGTAAGCTCACAAACCACACTCAAATCCCGAAACTGCTCAATGAGCTCCATCTCTTTTACCATCAAATCCGACATATGAATTGTCTTCCTGCTCAACGCATCCGCAACCACATTCGCTTTCCCTGGGTGATAACTCAAACTAAAATTATAATCTTTCAAGAATTCTAGCCATCTCCTCTGTCTCATATTCAACTCTTTCTAGTCAAACAGATATTTCAAACTCCTGTGATCACTGAACACCTCAAATCTCGAATCATACAAATAATATCGCCAAATCTTCAACACAAAAACCACCGCAGCCAATTCAAGATCATGAGTAGGATAATTTCGCTCATGCACCCTCAATTGCCGCGAAGCATAAGCTACCACCTTTCCATTCTACATTAGAACTCCGCCTAATCCCATCTTAGACGCATCACAATATACCACAAAAGGCTCACTCAGATTCGGTAACACCAACACCGGCGCTGAAGTCAATCTCTTTTTCAGCTCCTCAAAACTCTCTTCGCAAGCAGTATCCCATACAAACACTTGATCTTTCCTCGTCAACCGAGTTAACGGCAAAGCCAATCTAGAAAAGCCTTCAATAAATCTTTGGTAATAACCTGCCAAACCCAAAAAGCTTCTAACCTCAGTTACCGTCTTCGGCGGTTCCCACTGTAACACCGCACTAACTTTCAAAGGGTCTACTGAAACACCATCACTAGAAATAACATGCCCCAGAAAACTCACCGTCTTCAACCAGAACTCACACTTCGACAACTTAGCAAACAACTTATTATCCTTCAACACTTGCAAAGCGATCCTCAAATGTTCTGCATGTTCTTCCTCAGTCTTAAAATAAATCAGAATATCATCAATGAACACGACAATAAACTGATCCAAGTAAGAATGGAAGATACGGTTCATATACTCCATAAACACTCCCGACACATTAGACAGTCCGAAAGGCATTACTGCATACTCGTAATGTCCATATCGAGTTCTAAACGCCGTCTTCTGAATATCACCTTCTTTCACTCTTATCTGATGATAACCCGACCTCAAGTCGATTTTACTGAACGCACGAGCTCCCACTAACTGATCCATCAAATCATCGATCCTTGGAAGAGGATATTTGTTCTTGATGGTCACCCTGTTCAACTGACGCTAATCGATGCACAACCGCATGCTACCGTCTTTCTTCTTCACTAACAATATTGGAGCTCCCCACGACGACACACTTGGTCTGATAAACTTTCTATCCAGCAACTCTCCAATATGAGACTTCAACTCGGCCAATTTCGTTGCCGACATCCTGTACGGCGCCATAGAAATAGGCCTCGTACCAGGAATAAGATCAATACTAAACTCAACCTCTCTCTTCGGAGGCAACTCAGTAATATCATCCGGGAACACTTTCGTAAACTCATTCACTACAGCTAACTCATCCAACAACGCCTCGTTGTCAACCGACAGTGATGCAAATAAAGCAAACACCTGTGCTTCATCTTCCAACAAGGTCCTCAATTCCTTACCAGACAAGGAATCTGCCAACACCTCTTCTTCTAGAGTCAAAAACTATAACGCTTTCCGAAAACAATCGATGTATACTCGGTTGAACTCCAACCAATTCATACCAAGTATAACATCCAAACTACCAAGTGACAAACAAATCAAATCCACGCCAAAATCTCGGCCAAAGATAGTCAGTGGACACTTCAAAACACACTAGCGAAGTAGTCACTGAACCAATCGAGGGAGTCTCAATAGTCATCCGCCGCTCAAGAGTAGTTGGCACCAAACCTAACCTCTTCACACAATCAACAGAGATAAGCGAGTGGGTTGCACCCGTGTCAATCATAGTAGTCAAAGGAATGTTATTGATAAAACAAGTACCTTTGATCGAACGCTCCCCGTCTGCCGCTTGAGTTCCGACCACCGCAAACACTTTACCAGCAACCTGAGGCGCCTGAGGCCTCCTTGCCTTCTCACAATGAGTGCTAATATGGCCTTTCTCACCACAGTTATAGAAAGTAGGCATATTAGTCCTACATTCTTCCATCACATGGCCCGACTTCCCACATCTGAAGCACTTCTTCGTCTCTGGAGGACAATCATTGGCACGATGACCCATGCCACCGCACCGGAAACACTTCGTACCAGCAGACACCCTTCCCTCTCTAGGCTTCCTATCAGCAGCACCCTTAAACTTCCCCTTACCAGTCAGAACACTGTAGGGAGTACCCCTAAACCTTTGTTTACCCTTACGGTCACTTGCAGCCTTGTAATATGCAATCCTTGCACGATTATCATTATCATAAATCCGACTTCTACTCACCAATTCAGGATAGCTCCTGATCTTCTGACACGCAATTCCTATCTTGATCTCTGGCCTCAGCCCATTCTCAAATTTCAAGCACTTAGAAGTCATAGCCTCCTCGGTATTGTAATGGGGACAATACTGAGCCAACTCCTCAAACTTAGCCGCATACTCGGCCACCGACATACTGCCATGTTTCAATTCTAAGAATTCCACCTCTTTAGCGCTTCTAATATCTTCTGGGAAATACTTCTCCAGAAATCCAGATCGAACCACCTCCCAAGTAATCAGAGTCCCCGAAGCCTCCATCCTCTGACGACAATTATCCCACTAAACCTCGGCCTCTCCTTCGAGCATGTGAGTACCGAACCTCACCTTCTGCTCGTCACTACACCCCATGGTCCTGAAGATCTTCTCTATTGCCTTCAGCCATTTCTGAGCAGCTACCGGATCCAAAATCCCACCTTCAAACTTTGGTGGCTTGTTGCTCTGGAACTGCGTCAAGTCTCTGAACTGAGCACCCACAACCAGATTCTGGTGGGCCACCACTTGTGCCATAGCCTGCATAGCTGCAGCCAACGCCGCATCATTCCTTCCAGCCATAGTGCTCAACAACAACAATCCAGGTTAACAGAAAACAACTACTCTCTATCCTATAGACAAACTCAACACACTACACTGGCCGAACGGACCGACCTGCTCTGATACCAAGTTGTAACACCCTGTTCCCCAAAACAAAATAAAACAATTAAAATAAACACATATCAGAGTTCCTCTCCCAAACGAGATGTCACAATTCACATCAGAATTTCACAAAACATCTTTTCAAATTAATTTTCAATAAAGTTGCAGCGGAAGATGAACATAGTCTGTCATAACACAAAACAACATACATACATCATCCATGTCATCAACATCATCATATGTACAACAATCAGCCAACTGTCCAAAAAATATATAGTATCATCAGCGATCATCACTAAACAGGATACGCCACAGGGGCACACAAAATCAACAGTAACCAATAAAACTCCCAAAAGGCCCCGGTGTTACGTATCAGAGCAGTCCTACGGAGACACCACAATCCAAGCTAGCTAAACACCTGGATTAATTGTACTTCCGAAGAAGCACATACCATAACAATAGCAAAGGGGTGAGAATCACGATAAAATAATAATGGTATAATGGTACATGAAATAAAAGGCAGAAACAATAAATCATTATTCACATACAACTTATCCGGACCTACTGTCCCGTGCCAACCCACTATGCATACCACAAATGCAACACATCTGGACCTACTGTCCCATCATCAATATCCACAATTCACACAAACCACAAGGCAACACATGCACTTGACTCAACAATATGCGGTACCGACTCACAATAACGATGGACACCAGGCCATCAACCCTCCACAAAGGAGCACACATCAACGATGGGCACCTGGCCATCAACCCTTCACAAAGGAGCACACATCAATGATGGGCACTTGGCCATCAACCCTCCACAAAGGAGAACACGCACCGATGGACACCTGACCATCACCCTCCACACAGGGAGCACATCTCCGATGGTCACTGGGCCATCACCCTCCTCACAGGGAGCACATCATCAACGTCCCCCACTTGGGACACGGGTGGTCGCATACACTCCATCCGAGCAACAATCCAAATCCCGTCCACGCTCCTCGCTGGAGCACGTAAGTGTATCACACAACACGTCCACACGCTATGCAAGACACTATGCATAAACACACAACACACATAGTGCACACGACCCCACTGGTCCATCGCATCATAATATGCATACATACACAAGAACACAAAGTGCATCGATCCTACCGATCAACTCATCACACAACATATCACATACAATGCACACAAGGCGTGTCGGTCCTACTGACCCAAATATATCACACAACAACATATAAATGCAACGCATAATCAGCGTATCGATCCTACGGATCCACTCATCACAACACATCACCATAACGCACTCAAGGCGTGTCGATCCTACTGGTTCACATATCTCACACACTTAGCACATCGTGCACACATCTCACAAACACAACCACACTTGTCGAGACTTAACACATAATCCCCTGATTATGTCTAAGGCGATAAACGCCAGCTACACATCCCTACAACCTTCAACACACACTCGCCTCAGCTCTCCAGCAAGCTCATCATCGCACATGACCAACGAGGGTCCAAGTCCATAAAGGAAGTAACACAAAACAACAACAAAAACACAAATTACTGTCGGGCTCGCTGGCACATTCGCTTGGCGAAGCCCCGCAGCGAACACTCGCTGCCATTCGCCTGGCGAAGCCCCACAGCGAATACTCGTCTGGCGAAACTTCTGGCGAAGCCAGACAGTGGCTTCTGCCAGCACTCGCTGGCTAGTTCGCCTGGCGAAGGCTCGCCCCCCCATTCGCCCAACTAAGGCTGGCGAACACCTGCAGAATCATAAAAATTCTGCGCAGCAGAATCATCACCCACACTGATTCTACCCGATTAAATCGAAACTCACAATCAACAACATACTACAACTTGGTTACGGGGTCTGTTCCCGATTCTATCCGACAATTAATCAACTCAACTCTAACAACCAACTTCCGGCTCTACTCCGAACTCAATAGGAAACCCCAAAATTCACTCAAACAATCGAACCCAACCACATGCAACGGATTAACACATTTCAATACAATAATAACAGCTTCAACAACATGAAATCAATCATCAGATCATTAACAATCATTGGGGTTAGGGATTTTCCCCTTTCTCTACCTATATTCATGCAATACCAATTTAACCGTTAAATCCCCCCTTACCTCAATTGAAGTTCTGATGTTGATGAAGCACCAAAATCTTCACGAGTTCTGCTTGCTCTAGCTTGCTTTCACGATCGAGCTTCTCTTTTCCCTTCCGTGTTTTTCATACGCGTTCCTTTCTTTCCTTCCAATTCTAATTTCCCCAAATGACAAGCTTGCCCTTAATCCCAATAATTCTCTTTTATTCTCAATATTATAATTCTCATAATAATAATAATAATAATAATAATAATAATAATAATAATAATAATAATAATAATAATAATAATAATAATAATAATAATAATAATAATAATAATAATAATAATAATAATAATAATAATAATAATAATAATAATAATAATCCTCTTATTTCTTTTAATTCACTAAAATCCATGTAATCATATTTTCTCATATATTAGTATTAGCAATAACTATAATAATAATTAATAATAATATTACATTACCATTAATTATCACTTTTTATCTCTGTATACTAATACTATGAGTTCTTGACCCTCCAAATAATTTCTCAAAACACATCCGCGGATAAAATAACTCAAAAACTAAAAATAATTAAAATGGGCGTTACATCACAACCTCTCGGATTTTTGAAAAAGAATCAGGAATGGATGGTGTACAAGTTACATAAAGCCTTGTATGAACTAAAATAAGCTTTTAGAGCCTAAATTTTGAAAATCAATTCGTTTTTCAAACTTCAAGGATTCAAAAAATGTGAGATAGAGTATGGTGTTTATGTTCAGCATAGATCTTATAACAATATGATTCTATTGTGTCTTTATGTTGATGACATATTGCTAATGGAGATTTATTCATATGAGATAGCTATATTCAAGAAGGTGTGGATGAATGAGTTTGAGATGATTAAGCTAGAAAATATGGTATATTTTCTAGTGATGAAGATTTCGTACTCTGATAAGGGTATAATTTTACATCAGGTGAAGTATGAACTTGAGCTTCTAAAGAGATTTATGCCAATAAATTGTGAGTCTGCAATCACACCTGCTGAAACAAATTACAAGCTGGATTCTGATAATGAGGGTGATGATGTAGATGCTACAAAACTTTAAAATAGTTGACAAGCTTATTGAGATATCTCTATTACACCAGACCTAACATTTGCTACACAGTTGGAATGATGAATATGTTTATGAACAAACCAAAGTGGTCACATTACCAAGATACTGTCAAGATACTGAGGTATGTTAAGAAGACTTTGAGGTATGGAGTTTTGTTCCCTTTTGGTGCTAAATCTGATTCAGAGCTTATATGTTATTGAGACTCTGATTGATGTGGTGAAAGAGTTAACAGAAAAAATACTTTTTGATACTTCTTCAAGTATTTGGGATGTCTTATTTCTTGGTGCACCAAGAACCAACTAGTGGTTGCATTGTTAACTTGTGAAGCTGAGTACACTGCAGGTGTTTTGTCTGCTTGTCAAGCTGTTTGAACTTTGAACTTGTTACAGGATCTAAAGATTAAGGTGAGCAAGCTTGTGAAGTTGATGATTGACAACAAATCAGCTATAAGTCTTGCTAAGAATTCAATGTTGCATGGAAGAAGCAAGCATATTGACACAAAATTTTATTTTTTGAGAAATTAAGTTCATAGTGGAGTACTTGAAGTTGTTTACTATATCCTTCAGAAGCAACATGCAGATGTGATGACCAAGGTGACCACTGAACACTTCATCAATTTGAGGGATGAAATTGACGTTGTTGATTTTTAGTGTTGAATATGAATTGTTAGTTGTAATTTATATTGAAATAGTTAATTGGATTTTATTTAAGTATCATTTTGATTTTGATTTCAGATTTGGAACTTGTATATAAACTGAATTTACATTCCATTAGTTAAGAACCTGATTCTACTGGTAAGAGTTTGTGAGTTGAGAAAAGTTAGTTACAAATTCAGTTACACTTTCTATCTCATTATCTCTCTTTCATCATCTTCAACCTTATATTTAACACTTATACGATATTATGTTACTTTTTCCGTCATAAATTATAAGACATTTTAGATATTTTACATGAATTAAAAAACTTAATTATTATTTTATGAAAAAAGCAAATTAGGTAGGATTTTACCGTAATGTCTATCATAATTACACA
Source organism: Lathyrus sativus (assembly GCA_963859935.3). Taxonomy (NCBI): domain Eukaryota; kingdom Viridiplantae; phylum Streptophyta; class Magnoliopsida; order Fabales; family Fabaceae; genus Lathyrus; species Lathyrus sativus. Next base: position 18,491 of record CAWUDS030006583.1, read on the forward strand.
TGAAAGCGAAATTAAAAGAGTTGAATAAATAAATAATAATAAATATTTGATGATATATTAAAAAAAATATCATTAATATTGTATTAAAAATGTAAAGTGACCTATAATTTTAGACAATTTATTTTTACAAAATAATTTATAAATTAGGACAGAGAGTAATATTTTTTTTATCTATGTGATATAAAACAATATTCATAGTGCATTTAAAATAATATTTTTGAAGATGTTTCAACTTTAAAACATATTATTACATAAAAATATATTCAAAAAAAAGTTTCCTTAACATTTTAAATTTATCATTTATCTTAGTTATTTTTTAAATACATGACTCCTGTGAATACACATGTTTTCCACTAATTTTCCCCCCTATATATACCACAAACTTGTAAATTATTTGAAATGTTTAATTAATCGATTAATCTATTTTATAAAGTTTATATATTTTATTTTGTATGCATCTTTTAATTTAGTTGTTTCACATCTCACATAGACTATGTATTTGATGCTCTTTTGATTAGTTAAAAAAATCAAAGTTTTTCAACCTCTTGTATAAAGATTAAGGTGAACAAGCTTGTGAAGTTGATGATTGACAACAAATCAGCTATAAGTCTTGTTAAGGATTCAGTGTTGCATGGAAGAAGCAAGCATATTGACACAAAGTTTTATTTTTTGAGACATTAAGTTCATAGTGAAGTACTTGAAGTTATTTACTATATAGCCTTCACAAGCAACATGCAGATGTGATAACCAAGGTAACCACTGAATACTTCATCAATTTGAGGGATGAAATTGGCATTTGATTTTTAGTGTTGAATATGAATTGTTAGTTGTAATTTATATTCAAATAGTTAATTGGATTTCATTTAAGTATCATTTGATTTTGATTTCAGATTTGGAACTTGTATATAAACTGAATTTATATTCCGTTAGTTAAGAACCGATTCTACTTGTAAGAGTTTGTGAGTTGAGAAAAGTAACAAATTCAGTTACACTTTCTATCTCTTTATCTCTCTTTCATCATCTTCTTTATCTTCAACCTTATACTCTAACACTTATACGTTATCATGTTACTTTTTCCGTCACAAATTATGAGACGTTTTAGATATTTTACATGAATTAAAAAACTTAATTATTATTTTATAAAAAAACCAAATTAGGTAGGATTTTATCGTAATGCCTATCATAATTACACATGAGAGCGAAATTAAAAGAGTTGAATGAATAAATAATAATAAATATTTGATGATATATTAAAAAAAATATCATTAATATTGTATTAAAAATGTAAAATGACTTATAATTTGAGACAATTGTTTTTACAAAATAATTTATAAATTAGGACAGAGAGAGTAATATTTTTTTATCTATGTGATATAAAACAATATTCATAGTGGATTTAAAATAATATTTTTGAAGATGTTTCAACTTTAAAACATATTATTACATAAAATTATATTCAGTTAAAAATAATATTTTTGAAGATGTTTCAACTTTATATATTTTATTTTGTATGCATCTTTTAATTTAGTTGTTTCACATCTCACACAGACAATGTATTTGATGCTCTTTTGATTAGTTAAAAAAATCAAAGTTTCTCACCATCTTGTATAAATCATAAATTCATATGAAAGTATTAGTTGGTGGTGATATAATTTGAAAATTTTAGTTAAAAAAAATAGACATAATAGAAAAAAGTGAAAAGTAAAGGTTGGTTGTTTGACTTGGTAGAAATAAATGTAGGGATTGCTTGGGAATGAAAACAATATACTAAAAATGTAGGGATTGGTTGGGAATGAAAACAATATACTAAAAAAGTTTAGTTAAACTTTTTCTAAAAAAAGGAGATTTCTTGAAGGAAGACAAAGATTTCCAAAGAAGAGTAATGGAACTTTTTCCAAAAATGATAGAAGAGAGAGATTGACATGAACAAGACAGCGTGATTGAAGAAAGCAGTGAGAGGGGGAAGGATGGGGGGCTTTTCTGACTGAGATTTGGTTCCCTTAACAAAACCAAACAAAAACCAATAACCAATGAGAAAGAGAATATTATGACTCATAGAAAGAAGAAAGGAATAGTCAGAAGATAGAATAGACTGAAATGAATGAACAAGTACTAGTAGTACTAGTGTATGACTAGTGATAAAACTAGCTTTGCTATTGCTTCAAAGCAATGCAGCCCCTTCAAAAAAGCTATTCTTCTAGTACACTAGTACTTCACGCCTCTTGCTGTGCAATCAAACCTATCATCACTTCGATGGGATTCGACCTATCTATCATCTCACAAACTCTTTCTATCATTCTTTTCTTTTTTTCCTACTATGCTTTATTTACATCCTTTAGAATAGAGGGCACTATGCCTGCCTTCAAAATTTTATTTTTCAATCAGGTTACAACTTCAGAAAAAAAGTGAGGAATACACTTAATACGAAAGAAATGTTTTGCTCATTTAATTAAAATAATTTTTTATCAATCCAATTCAATAAAATACTAATTATTTATCTAACATCAATAGCAAACAAATAAATTCAATCTGGAGAAAAAGTGTTTCAAAAAACCAAGGGCGGATCTATGTTCCGTGATTGTTGACCCTACTATTTCATTTATCTATTACTAATTATACAACAGCAGAAACTAATTTAACAGGAAAGAAATTAAGTGTGTTACAGAAAAAAGAGTCCAACTTTTTTTTAAAATAATTTTTTGTAATTTTGTAAGCATTTGAAAAAAGTGTAATGAGTGTTTATAAATAGTTTAATAATTACTAATAATTATTAAAACTATTAAAACTAATTAAAATTAATTTATTATGACTTGATCTGATTGATACATTTCTTCAAAGGGGAAACATTTAAACGAAACTTTTGCATTCTAAATTGCCGCATCTTTTGAATCAACATCACAAGAGACTAAGATAAGTAGATAAATTTGTCCATAAAATTATCATATTTGTCTATATAAAGTGTGAGATATTGGATTAAACTATAGTATGGTCGAATGGTAGCTTCTAGATCGACATGTATTAAACATGAGGTCGAAGTCTGTTCGTATGCTGCTATCAGAGTAATGCGTGTTGTAGTCGAAATTTGTTCTAACATGCATTAGTTAATATTGCTATGATTGTCAGCATGTTGAATTGGGTCTTGCTTGTAAGTCAAATTGTTTAAGTTAGCTTGTAATAGGTAATTGTTAAAAAACCCATTAGGTTAATGTGCTATTTTTCTTATAAATAGGATGCTAGTTTCTCAATCTTGGCATAAGGAAAAATAGGAAGATAAAATCCTAATTTCAAGAGAGAGAAGTTATTTTGTTACTCTTGTATACTTGTAATCTTGTTTTAAGAGTAAGGAAAGAATAACAGTTTATAACC
>CAWUDS030006584.1:0-11926 GCA_963859935.3 Lathyrus sativus
AATCCTTGTTGTTTTACCTTGTTATCTTTGTTAACCCTTGTGTGTTTCTTGATCATAAAGAAATTGTTTATATTTTGTTTCAAGGCATCCGATTCACAACAAATTGGTGCGATGAGCATGGAGAAGATGTCTTCAACAAAGTATGAGATTGAAAAGTTCACCGGAGTGAACGACTTCGATCTGTGGCGCTTGAAGATGAAAGCTCTACTGGTTCAACAGGGTTGTTTGGAAGCGTTGAAGGGAGAGGTAGCCATGGACGATGCGTTAACAGTAAAAGAAAAGACGGGCATGATTGAGAAAGCCCACAATGTAATATTGTTGAGCCTTGGTGATAAGGTTCTTCTATAGGTATCAAATGAGACTACATCATCGAGATTATGGGTGAAACTTGAAAGTTTGTACATGACCAAATCTCTGGTGAATCGACTCTACCTGAAGCAAGCTTTGTATTCATTCAAGATGAGTGAAGACAAAGTGTTGGCTGAGCAGTTGGATATGTTTAAAAAGCTGATTCTTGATCTTGAAAATATTGATGTGACGATCGATGATGAAGATCAAACACTGTTGTTGTTGTGTGCTTTGCCCAGAACACATGTCCACTTCAAAGGAACTCACTTGTATGGAAGGGAGTCCCTGACCTTTGAAGAAGTTCAATCGGCCTTGTATTCTAAGGACTTGAACAAACGATAGGAGCATAAACCTTCGACGGTGGGCAAAGGTTTGGCCGTTAAGGAAAAATTCTTACGAAAGGATAGTAAGTTCGACAAGAAGAAAGGTAAAAGTTAATAGAAATATTATAGTGGCGAGACATCTGGTATTTGATGTTATCACTGTAAGAAGGAGGGTCACACAAGAAATGTGTGCCCTGAACGCCTGAAAGATCATGGAGGTAATTGCAACGCAGCCATTGTTCAAGATGACTTCGACTCATCTGATGTTCTTGTGGTTTCATGTGGCGACTCGAGAAAATAGTGGATTATGGATTTAGGTTGCACTTGGCACATGACTCCAAACATAGAATTGTTCAAGGAGCTATGTGATCAAGATGGTGGATCTGTGCTGCTGGGAAACAACAAACCTTGCAACAATATAGGTATTAGATCTGTGAGATTCAAGTTCCATGATTAGTCAATAAGGTTATTGACTGAAGTCAGGTATGTACCTGACTTGAAGAGAAATTTGATTTCTCTTGGTGAATTCGACAAAAAGGGATATGTTTTTCAAGGAGAGAAAAGTATCCTAAGAGTCATGAAGGGGTCAAAGGAAGTCTTGAGAGGCGTGAAGAAATAAGGCTTGTATACCCTTGAGGTTGAGATTGTAAGAGGTTTGACAAATGTTGCATCCACGAAACCTGTGTCGAAGACAGAATTACGACACATGAGATTGGGCCATGTCAGCGAAAGAGGCCTAGTCGAATTGGGGAAGCAGAACCTGCTAGGAGGTTACAAAGTCGAAAAGTTGGAGTTTTGTGAATCTTGTGTATTTGGTAAATTCTGTAGGGAAAAGTTTAACAAAGGCAAGCAAACAACACATGGATCCCTGGATTACATTCATGCTGATCTTTGTGGGCCTGCAAGGAACCCTTCACACTCAAGTGCAAGGTATTTTCTATCCATCGTTGATGAGTATTCCAGAAAGCTATGGGTATTCATTCAGAAGACGAAGGATGAAACTTTTGAAAATTTCAAAAGTTGGAAGATTCAGGTCGAATCTCAAACTAGCAGAAAGGTTAAGAGGTTGAGAACCGACAATGGCATTGAATTCTGCAACAAAACGTTCGATAGTTACTGTGTTGAGTCTGGGATTGCAAGGCATAAGATTGTAGCAGGTACTCCTAACATTACCGAACAATTACTTATCCAGTATTTCTATGAGGGATTGCTACTAATGAATATAACCATTTTAGATGCTGCTAGTGTTGGAGCACTTGTTGATAAGACCCCGGCTGCTGCCAAAGCCTTGATTGAGAATATGTCACTCAACTCCCAACAATTTACAACTAGAAACAATTTTGTCCAAACAAAATGTGTGAATGAGATTCAGGTTTCTTCTTACAACAAAGCTCTAGAAACCAGACTTGATGAGCTTACTTAGTTAGTGAAACAACAATTAATGTTAACATTACCACCACCATATAACCCTCCACAAGTAACCACCTCTGCACCTTCTGGACCTTCACTAGAGGACCTTGTCAAGAAAATGGCTGTAAATGATCTCCAATTTCAGCCATGGATAAATTCTAGTATTCAGATCTTAAAGACACAAATTGGACAGCTTGCCACTTCAATGAATGCCATACAACAAGCTCAAGGATCAAACCAACTACCTTCCCAAATAGTAGTAAATCCTAATGTCCCTAACCTTAATGTGAGTGCAATGTCTTTAAGATCCGGAAAAGTTGTAGAACCAACCCTAGAAAAAAATAAAGAAGTTGTTGAGGTCAGCCCTGAACCTGAAACTGAACCTTCCATTATTGTTGAGCCTAAAAAAGAGTATGTCCCACCGATTCCTTTTTCATATAGAGTACTAAAAGGTAAGAAGATTGATAAGGAAGAAGAGCATTCTGTTTTTCATATTGCATTGATTTCTAAGTTGGTTGATGATACTTGTACTGATTTGTTTGCAGCTGATTTTCCATCATTGTCTTATTTTGATGATAGTTACTCATATGATAAATGTATTGAAACTAACCTTTGTTCTGAGATTGAGGTTGCCTTGCAGGTTAATATTTTCCCTACAGATGGAGTTATTTAAGTTGTTTAAACAACTGAAACTCTCGACATCCTGGCTGCCCCAACCAAACATTCTACTGAACAACCACTTTCTGAACCACTTCCTGAGGATTTGTATTATTCATCAAAGCTTCAATTTGAGCAGGAAAAAAAGTTATTGCAGGAACATAAGAAGGGAATTGGATGGACCTTGGTTGATACTCGTAATTTTAGCCCATCCATGAGTATGCGTAGGGTCTCAATTGAAAATGGAAGAAAAGTGGTGAGGCAACCTTTTAATCCTTTGATCTCTAATATTGTGGAAAAGGATATCACATTTACGTGTCCATTCGACACTTTTATTTATCGAAGATTATTTTTTGATCCTGGAATAAAAGGCGAAGACACTAATAAATATTTCAAGATCAATGGATGCTACCCAAAGTTATTTTATGACATACCCGCTTTGGAAGAGGAGCATGCAGAAGATCTCTCTTTAGGAAAGGTTGCTTATGTGATCACCTATCCACCTTGACTACTCGGATGTATTCTTTCCTTTCTCTCACTCTTATTTTATATTTATGTTCTTTCATTGAGGACAATCTATATTTTAAGTGTGGGGGAGAGAACTATTTTTTTATTTTATTTTCTTTGTTTTGGTTTAGTTTTGTTCTTAAATAATTTTATTTTATTTTTACTTTGAAACACAATGCATCTTTTGAAATTTTTAGGCTATAAATTAATTTGAGGTAAGATTGTGGAGACTTGGGAAAAATTCATAAGATTGGTATCGTTTTAACACCTTAAGTCTCCCGAATATGGAAATCGATTTAAATACTTGTTATGACCTAGCCTTGAGTTCTCATCCTTTAATAGCACTTAAATAGTTTATCTAGCAGTCAACACCATCTAGAAATCACACACTAAGTAATTAAGCTGATGCAAATAAGTGAATGATCTCATGCTTAATCAGAAATCTAAATGGGAATCTTCCTTTTAAGTTAGGTGACCCTCACCCGGTTACTTAGGCTAACGGTTGTGAAACCTTAAAAAAACTATTGTTGTAGCTATTTAATTGGTTAATTTTGAATTGTTGATAAGATATGGATCATAGTCACTAACAAAATTATTTACCATGTGTGTGAATAGATAAAGGGCTTAATGTGATTGCATTAGAATGAAAGAGAGCAAAAAGGAGGATGAGTAAGTTAGACTTAAGCATAATAATATGATTTGAATTGGTTTGTATAGGAGGGAGTTTTATGACTGCACAATTGCAGATTTGTGTTCTTACGATATCCTTAGTGTAAAAAATTAGTACCTATCAATGCAATCTTGACCGAAGAAGAGTTTACAGCCTATAATAAGTATCTAAATGATTTTGTTTTTCATGAGTCTTGATAATATTTTGCTCGGAGTGCAAAAGTTTAAGTATGGGGGAATTCGATTAGTACATCTTCATAAACATTCTTCCATTGTTATACTTAGACATTCCTACAGTTTATTTTAGTATTTTTACTATTTTAATGTATTTTAATATTTAATTTTATTTTTACCTTTATTTTATTTTCGCAGCTTATTTTCAGTTTTAGCGGTTATTTGATATTTGTACACTGTTTGAATCATAATTGGAGCTGTGAGAAGCGGATTTGGGCGTTCTAATAGGCGTTGGAAAGTTAAGACAGAGGACTACAACTTTTATGTTTGAGGAAGAGGATTATTTGGAGTGTAGCAGGTCCAAATAATTCGTTGAAGTCAGGATCCAAAATCTGCCGTTTGAAATATTTAGTTTTGGGCCGGGTTTTTTTATGTTTTTTGACCCACTTGGGTTAAAACCAGAAGTGTTGATGCTTTCTTGTACCGAGCAGCCGTGCTACTATCATTTTACCTTCTTTTCACTATTTTACTTTGCTTTTTACAACTGTAATGGAGAACTAGTTCCCACGGGCAAATTCTGCTGTGTACGGTTCCATCATTTTGAGGTTATTATAATACCAATTTAAATTCGATTCCTTTCAATTCTTTTCTATGAAGTCATTTTCTTAATTTGATTGCAATTGTTTGCTTAATTCGATTGTTTTTCATAGGATATAATTGATTAAATTCGATTGTATGCATGTTCCTAAATTTAATTGTGTGTTATCGTTTGCTTAATTCGTTAACTCGTCATATTCTTAACCCTTTGCTTAATTCAGTAAACGGGAACATAATTCATTTGATTTTACTAAGCGCTTTCCTAATTGATCTCATAATCGAATAGGATCAAAACTGCTTAGGGATTGGTGTTATAATAGCCGATGATAAGTCGGAATCCGAATCAGTAGGATTAGCCGTTTTAGCTTAATTGATAATCACTTATTTTAATCATTTTTCTCTTATTTTATAAATCAAAACTCAAAATCCCCAATAAACCTTTTCTTTAGTTGGTTGAAAAAAATAGAAGAATCCTTGTGAGAATGATACTTGAGTTGTCGTTACCGTTACTACTATTTTCAAAAATACTCATTTTTGATCCGTGCGCAACAGCGGTCAGCGGGCGGGCCCACGGGCATTGCAACTTTTAAGCCTAAAAATGCAAAAACTTATGTTAATCACCGTGACCATGAAAGCCCGCATAAAAAATGCGAAGGGGCGGGGCAGAGACAATAAAGGTGCGGTAGGCTCGCCCCACAATAAAGTGCGGGCAAAACGGGAATTACCCAATGTTCGAGCCCATTTTACCACCCCTATATATGAGGAAGGAGATTGTACAAGAATAATATTTAGTATATAACAAGAAATAAAACATAAACGGGTGGGCTAGCCGCCGCTTATTTTCCTTATTTGACAATTTATGGTTCAATCACGTCTTGGTGGGCGAATATTCATATCTTTTATGTACATCATGTGTAGTACTTATGTAATGGAACAGTATATGTACATATACTATCTTTTTTGGAAGGAAATATTTTTTTTTACCGGTTTAAGGTGTATTTGTGTGATCCTGAGAATGAGGCTCTGGATGTATATTTTTATGATCCTGAGAGCAAGACTCCGAATTTAATGTGAACTTTTAAGGTCTCCCTTAAAAATTTATTCGATGTCACTAGGGTCGTTTCCTGCCAAGGGTCGGTTCATATTTCTCCCACCAGATGAAAATATGATCAAAGATAGACATGTGGCCAACCCACCGCAATCTTTGCAGTGACCAACTACCAGAGGGAGTTGTTCATTATTTCTTGTGAGGAAATGATTGATGTAGTCAGACGCGCAAAACGTCTCCGATAACACACATGATGGGGATTGGTGTTCAAGCTGCAGTATAGAAGAAAGAAGCAAAAGATTTAGAATAATTCCCTCCAGGAATTAGTGTGAGGGAAAGAATGTCGTTCGACAATCTCTAAGTTTCTAAGCTTGGTTTGAATGATTTGAGATAAAAATTCAAATAGAAAAAATATGACAAGTAAATAAAGTATGGGAAATAATTCGTCAGACATTGTATTTCATTTTATCCATCAAGTACTAAAAAATCTACCAATCAAATGAATGCCACCTAAATCACTCGTCAATACCCTCATGTATCGCTCACAATAAAGGTTATGTCTAACGCAAAGTTGAGAGAACAACCAGATTTGCCGTATCGATGATGTCTCATGCAACTCGACAACATAGAGCATTAAGATTTGATACCCACGTGAATGTTAAACCTAAATCTAACCGATATTCATCTTAGGTCGAGTTCGAAACATATATGTCTATAGCGATCCAAACCCATTAAGATAGATACTAAATTAAAGATGACACCGATAAAGAGTTGTGAAATAGGTTTTATACAAAGATCAATAAATACAATACAATCAAAGTAAACATACATATAACAACCTCAACAAATACAAAACACATAGAGAAGAAGGAAGAAGAACAAACATCTCACGACTTATCAACACCGATTGAAGTAGATTCGACTCCAGGTCGTCAAGATGCAACCTCCATTTGTTGTTTCTGAACTTATTTCCACAAAGAATGGGTTTTATGAAGTTGGAAACAAAAAATCCCCAAAACCATACCCTAAAAATATGAATGAGGGGTATTTATACAAAACTAAGAAATTACAACCGCGCTAAGCGCCCGCAGATCACGCTAAACGTGATCTCTCTTAAATTAATAGAAGACCACCTTAAACCGTGCTAAGCGTTATCAGGAAAACAAAAACACTCCAGCCACTGCCAATGCAGCTCCCAACATGCTAAAATTTGCGCTAAGCGCGAATGACAATAAAAATCTCCAAAATTTTGCATCTTGAAGCATTCCTCTTGGCTCAATTGGATCCATACTTCAACCATGCATTATTAACTATAAAATAGATGAAATACTATCAAACTCACTGATATATACACAATAATATAATATATACAATGATATGTAACTTATACAAAAAGTACACAAAAATAGGGGATTATTAACAGAAAACAAATGAATAAAGTCGTTGAAGGATAATTATTCACCCTCAAAATAACAACAATTTAGCACTAAATAAACTCTCCCCAACTTAAACGTGTTTGTACTCAAACAAGAATCAATCAACTCAAGAAAAACATAAGCATTATCAATAAATCATGCTCAATAAGTCTTTACAAATCGAAAATAAATGTATGGTACATAAATCAAAAGTACACGCAAGGAAATGCTTACCACTAAACTATAACGACACAAACGAATATGAAACAAAGTCTAAGCATACAACACATGCCAAAAAGTTTAAAGCAACACAAATGTTCAAGAATGAATCACACCTAACCCACAAATTTATCAAGGGATGAAGAAAAAACAACATGAGGGACAAACTCACACATAAAAATCTTGCTAACAAAACTCATATTGAAAGTATAAAAGCAAAAATCACAAGGGCTTTAAGGGTTGTAATGTGGTTTGGGTAACAAATAATTGTTTTTATCAAGGTAAAAGAAACAAAAACTTGCCTAATCAAATGAGAGTGATCATTTCTCAAAATCTCAAGCACTCACAAATTCCAATCACATTTTATTCTTTTCTAAATTGTTACACCATTTCACACAACTTATCGACACAATATTATTCTATATTATTTTCTTCTTTTTCAATGCTTTTCCCTTTTTTTCTTTTCTTTTCTTTCTTTTTTCCTTTCTTTTTCGAAACTTTTTCTTTTTCTCAACCTCTTAGCAACAAACATTTCCTTCTCCCCAATTTGAATACAACTAACGTATAAAGTGAATGCTCCAAAACTTATTAGGCAAGAGTAAAAACTTAAATAACAAGTCATGAAATGGTTCAAGAAAAAAATATTAGAATTCATACAAAAATTGAACTCAAAACCAACATGGATTCTAACGGAGGATCAAAGGGGTAAGCAAATTCTCACTTACTCACAAGGTAGATTGACTATTTGGTCAAATGATTGTGCTCAAAATCAAACAAAATTCCTTGATCATTTTAGTGCTATCATACAAACAACACAAATATAATATTAAACATAATTCAAACGAGGGAAATAATGGAAAAGTTCCTCACATTGGAATATGAACTAAAGTGATTCAAAATTGAACAAAAATTGCAAAAGAATAAATGTCATGTAATTTGTACAAAACCTAAGGTTCATAAACATGTTATGTTCTAGAAAAACAATAAACACAAACCTTAGTAATGCAAATCTCTTTAAACTTTTCACACTACCATAACATCTCTTTATTTAAACAATAAAAATTGAACAATCACACAATGCATCCTCAAGCTAATAAAAAAAAACTTGAGAACAAACACAAATTTTTTCTAACATCATAACATATATACAAGGATGACAAACAAAAGCAAAACACACATATATACAATTATGTACAAAGCTCAAAAACATTGAAACTATCACAATGCAATTCTATTAAAGCACCAATCCCCGGAAACAACGCCATTTTGTTCAAGTCGCAGTATAGCGGCAAGAAGCAAAAGATTTGAAATAATTCCCTCCGGGATTTATATCGTCTCCACAAGGATCGGTGCGAGGGAAAGAATGTCGTTCAAAAATCTCTATGTTTCTAAGCTTGGTTTGAATGGTTTGAGATAAAAATAAAAAAGAAAAACATATGTCAAGTAAATAAAGTACAATAAGTAATTTGTCAGGCATTGTATTTCATTTACCCATCAAGTATTAAAAAATCTACAAATCAATTATACGCCACATAAATCACTTGTCAATACCCTCATGTATCGCTCACAAAAAGGTTATGTCTAACACAAAGTTGAGAGAACAACCGCGTCGCCTCATTGATGATGTCTCATGCATCTCGATAACACGGAGCATTAAGATCCGAGAACCACGTGGATGTTAAACCTAACTCTAATTGATATTCATCTTAGGTCGAGTTCGAAACGTATATGTCTATAGTGAATCAATTTAAACTCAATCCGAGAAATACAATCGTTAAGGAGACTTAACAAATCGAAATAAAAACAAGGATGAAATCAATAAGATAAGAAACAAAATAATTGGATATAGAAGCCCCCCTTGAGTTAAGTTAGGATATGCAAATACAACTAATGCATCAATGGTTTTATGTACCTGGTAGGAACTCATGATGCCTTGGAATGTGGAGAATATTGTCTTTGACAATTGGTTAAACATATTGTGTCTCATGGCATCCAACCATCTATTAGTCTTCCCTCTTTAATTTGTGATATTTGGAGTGTTAAAAAGAAATACGTTACTAGTTTTGATGATGAGATTGGTGTTGCCCCAAGTGTTTAAATTTGAGTTACATACTGAATGTTGGGAACGATGTGGCAGACATCATGTCCAATATTTTTGCACTTGTTCTTGATGGTGAAATGTTGGATCTTTTTCACCTTAACTTGTTATTGGTGCTATATAAGTGCATTATCATACACATTATGCCAGACATTGTATTTGGCATATGTGCGCCTGAAGAACAAAATTACCCCTAGCCACTTTGAGAAATCTAGGGGGAGATAATGATATGATGATTTGCGAGAAAGACGATTACTTTCAACCGGTGCTCATAAGAAGTCATGTGCTACTGTGACCATAAGCTCATACGCATGGTTGTGATTAGCTAACATCTTTCATTTTTTGATGCACTCTATTATTTATATCTGAAGAACATCCTAAAAATAGCCTGGAACAATCTACACAATATCTTGTCTGTTTGCAAGATCTGTTGCTGGTTTGTTGGATTTTGTTGGTCTGGATCACTTTGGATTTTATAATCAATTATTGCTTGTTTTATTGGATTGTTTTTATAAAAAACTTGTTGAGCAAGATGTCTTAACATGTTATGTGACATCTGGACACGCAGACTACTCTTACTGCACTAAATGTTCGCTTCAGAATTTGTTTAGAAAACCTGCATTATTTCTTGTATGATGTGAAGATTACTTTCGGAAGAAGGTTATTAATCCATAAGTTTGAAGAAAAGATTTAATTGGATATTCTTTGAATTAATATTTGATTCAATTTTAATTAAAAAAATATTCCATAAAGGTATTTTATTGGACTTGTTTTAATTACAAGATTTGGATTTGCACTTGATGAAGAAATCGTTAATCTCAATTAAAGATGATTTAAAGTGTGGTTCACTTTTTGCGAGAGATTTATTATGAATCCTTTACTTGAGAGGTTGGAATTGTGACATTTATCAAGTAAATATTTTATTTGATTTATTCAATATTTAAAATTGTGCTACATGGACATATTTCAAGCCAAATGTTCCACGATCTATGACACATTTGTCCCATACTGGTTATAAAAATCTCAAACTTTCTAATAAATAGTTGATTGATCATGTGTTTTTTTGGAGGATGTAACATGAATCAAATACAAAAAGAAGAATCATAAGATTCAAATTTATTCAAGGAGATCGTTCGAGATAGGAAGTCATCATCATTGAAGATTGATCTCATGTACTTTTTAGAAGTCCACTCAAATTCATGACCTAAATCATTATGGGCTTTTATAGATGAAATTTTGTGGCTATATAAGGAGTACATATCCTTTTTTTAAAACTCATACATCAAGAGTAAATATGTTCTCAGTAAGGAAGATGTAGAATCCTCAAGTGAAGAGGAATTAACGTTTGAAGACTGAAGTCATCTGGCTGGAGTTATTTCTGCTGTTTCTAAAGAAAGATGTTATGATTATTCTTAGCACTTGTATATGGGCATATTTTAATATATTGTGTTCTTGGGTCTGTAACCTAGCTTTACTATTTATGGTTATGCAAATATCAATGGTTTATGCTTGGTGGTATTTCTCTATTTTCTTTATTTTCATGCCTTTGCTAAATTGTGGCAAAAGGGGGGAGTAATGGTGTGTATGCATTGTAATGGATGTTATGATGTGTTTATGGAGTTGTGTGCTCACATACTGGAGTATTTGGAATTCAATTGTGAGCATATGTGAGATGGTCTCTCTATGTGTGTAAACTTTGATGTTTGATGTGTAGTGGTAGTTTTGAGTGGCCTAACAATCCTAAATAACTATGGAATTTGATTGTATGCATGCACCACACCCTCATTTTCACCTTTAGCCTTTTATACCCTACATTCGTCATATCATATCGAGCATGCGGGTTCACAAGGTACGATTTAGGTCTGTTTGTTATTTTCCATTTCAAACAAGATAACTTGCCTATCATTGGACCACATAGAAGAAAAGGTTCATCACCTAGGGTTTGATTCAAGTTGGAAAGTCTACTCATGTAGATTTATTCAAGGAGAAGTTACTTAAAAATATTAGGATATTCAAGATCAATATTCCTAAGGAACATGAAGTGCAAATCCTAATTCAAGATTTCTTCAGCTAACTTTGGTTCAAATGTTTGATCAAGTAGAGTTCAAATGTGCAAAGCATGAGTCAAGATCACAAGTTCATAATTCAAGACTTCATTCATTTCAAATTCAATGGTATAAGGGAAATCCATCATGTAAAATTCAAGATTCATGAATTCAAGATTAGAGGCAAGAATATTACAAGGAGAAATTTCATGAGATTACAACAATGCCATTTATTACAAAGTTTCCAATTCTAAGTAATGTTTAGAAATTAATCTATTTCTAATCACCATTCAAGTCTATAATTAAATTCATGCTATGGTATCCTTCATTCCCCATCAAGTCTACATGTTCCTCATTATGCTTACAAACATCCAAGGAAAAGTACTTAAGATTTAAATCAACATTGGAATGTTTCA
>CAWUDS030006585.1:0-33760 GCA_963859935.3 Lathyrus sativus
AGAGAGTCGAGCCTATCTTAGTTTGAGTTGTTAGCTTTTTGTTTTTATTTTCTTCTCGCTTATTTGTTGGTATCCTTGTCTTGGTTACTTATGCTTGAGGCATTGTGGGGGTTGCTATACTTATGGTTACTTTGTGAAATGGCTCTACACCCGAGTCTGAGTAAAACCCTAGGATTAGGATGGTGGTTGTGTAGTGGAGACTTGCGTGGAGTCTTTCACGTTTAAGTTGAAGCGAAAACCCCGTTTGGAGTAGATTCCTGGGAGATGTTGTTGTTGTGGTAAGTCTTTGCCATGACAATAATGTTTTTGAGTTTGAATTGTTGATCCCAAGGACCATAAACCATTTTATCCATGGTGGTTGGTAGTGTTAATTCTTTGTGGATTAAATACGAACGCCTCAATCAGATGAGATCCCTTGAACGTATTACTTCCTTACAGTAGTATTTTCAACCTCGATCTATGACTCTGAGAACCTTTTCTAGAATCCATGTGTCGATGGTTGTGTAGTTGATGCCTCCGAGAAGTCTTTCTTGCGTGGAAGATGCGAGAACCTCACCTAGAGGAGATTCTTTTGAGGATGTTATTGTCGTGATGAGGCTTTGTCATGGCTGTAATATCTTTGAAAGATATCCATGATTCTAGGCACCTACCCGTTTTAGAATCCTACCTGTGGGGGGTTCCTTTGAGCAGTGACTATGATCCTTGAACCGTTCACCCGGCTAATTCTCAGAATTATTTGAATTTGTGATCCTGTGATCCTGGATCTTGCATCTTGCATTGCATATCATTTGCATTGCATCTCATTTATTGTGCATCTTGCATTCACCTTCCTTCAGCAGTTTCTCATGTTTCTCTTTCCTTCATATCCAGTAAATCAAGTTGAGTCCTCGACACCAGTACGCAACTAGAGCCAATACAAGACGAATGATGGAGCAAATTCAGCAGAAGAAAGCTGCCTTCAGGGAAGAGTTGGATTCTATGAAAGGAAAGATCGACCATATCCTCGAAGCCATCCTCGCGGCCAGAAGAGAGGAAGAACAGCGTGAAGCCGCTGCTGTCGTCAACAACAATGGTCAAGGACAAGGGTCTACTGCCATCCCTTTGGTTCCAATTCCAAATCCTCATGGGGTGCCGTTGAACTTCAATAACGCAGCCGAAGGGAACACTTCCCATCCAACCCCAGCGCCCGAAGTTACCATTGGAGCTATCCCGCAGGCCCAGCCTACTGCTGTGCAAATCCCAGTTCC
Source organism: Lathyrus sativus (assembly GCA_963859935.3). Taxonomy (NCBI): domain Eukaryota; kingdom Viridiplantae; phylum Streptophyta; class Magnoliopsida; order Fabales; family Fabaceae; genus Lathyrus; species Lathyrus sativus. The sequence goes on from CAWUDS030006585.1 coordinate 1,248, forward strand.
TCATATCGAAGATACTCTGATGGATCAGTATGACGACGTTCAGAACTATCATGTTGCTATCCTCATTGTCAGCCCTGTTGCTGTTCAGGATTCAGAAGCCATGAAGATGTGCCGAGATCTAGCCGAGAAACTCCGAGCCATGGAGGGGCACATTTCAAATTCTTTCAGTGCTTTAGAATTATGCTTGGTTCCTGATGTTGTCATTCCTCCCAAGTTCAAAGTGCCGGAATTTTCGAAGTACAAAGGTCTCAGTTGCCCAAACATTCATCTGAAGATGTACTATCGCAAGATGGTTGCCTATGCCAGAGACGAAAAGCTCATGATTCATTGCTTCCAAGACAGTTTGTCTGGGGCATCACTCGAATGGTATATGCAGCTGGAACGTAACAGTGTGTGCACTTGGGCCGAGCTAGCCGATGCATTTGTCAAGTAGTATAAGTACAACACTGATCTTGCTCCGAATCATACTCAACTTCAAAGTATGACTCAGAAGGACAATGAATCCTTCAAGGAGTACGCGCAATGATGGAGAGAGCTAGCCGCAAGGGTGCATCCACCTCTTGTTGACCGTGAACTGATTGACATCTTCATGGGCACTTTGCAAGGCCAATACTATGAGAAGCTGATCGGTAGTGTCTCTGCTGGATTCTCTGACCTAGTGATCGTCGGTGAGAGAATTGAAGAAGGGTTGAAGAGTGGAAAGATCCCAGGAGGTTCCCACAACCAGGCCAACGCCAAGAAGCCTTTAAATGGATACAAGAAGAAGGAGGGCGAAACAAATGCCATCTCTTTGCAGAAAGGGCAAGCTTCTCAACAAGCTCCCGCTCCTATACCTTATCAAGTTCCCTACTATCAGTATCCATATTTTGTTGCTGCGCAATATGCTCCAATGCCTTATCAGCCAGCTGTTCAAGCAGTGCAAGCTCAGATGCCACGGCAACAGGCTCCTCAGCAACAAGCCTACAACCAGCAAGGATATCAGTATCCTCCTCAGCAACAGCAGATGCAAGCTACTCAGCAACGACAAGGTACTCGCCCATAGCGTCAGCAGAGGACATGGAGGCCAGATAGAGTCTTTGATCGTCTACCAATGAAATATGCTAAAATCTTTGCTCAGTTGATGGAGAAGAAAGCTGTTGTTCCGAGAGATTTGGCTCCTCCAACTGTCATTCCTACCGATTACGATGCAAATGCTCATTGTGAGTTTCATAAGGGCGCTCCAGGTCATACCATTGAGGAGTGCAGAGCTTTCAAGCACATAATTCAAGACATGATCGACAGGGATGCTATCAACTTCAATGGGAAGTCTCCAAATGTCATCAATAATCCGATGCCACCAGTCAACTAGTGCCAACATCAGATCGAGTCCAGTCAAGTTCATTCCTCGAAGAAGGCAGTCATGCTGCCATTTCATTATTCGCAGTTCTTATATTTTGTCTTTGTTTGTTTGAGTATTGTATGCTTTGAACAATTGCCATTCGTATTTGGTTTTCATTAATGTATTGTTTATGCATGTTTTGAATTAATTATGTCGTATTCACTCATTTTCACTTATCACCGACACATTTATTCACTCCACTCTATCCACTATTGTTTAGCATGATTTGAGGGAGGATGATGAGAACGAGATACCCATAATTGCAAACCGTATGCTTTCAGATAGAATCTCGTCAATGATGTACAGGCATTGCTTCAATCCCCTAAACACTGGAGATATAAGGAGTTAATCCCTAGTAAACCACTTCGAGCCTAGGAGTAGCAGTTTCCTTCAGATATTCGAACCTTTACACTTAACCTGGGGCAGGGTAGTGTTCAGTTAATCCAACTCCGCACTTGAATCAACAAAGCGAAACCCCAGAGATGGTGGTTCATCAAAGACCCATGCTATGGCAGTCACAACCTTCCAACAAAATTCAAAACAATCAAAAGCCTGCTAAGTCAAACACCTTAGAGGGGACTTAGGCAAAATCAAGGCAATCCCGATGGATTTGACAAGCGAAGTCAATCCATGCAAAAGTTAAGGATCAACAAAAACAAAAGCAGAAGAGGACCCCGGAACCCTCAACAAAAACAAAAAAGATTCAGTGGCCACCCAAATCAAAGGGGCAATGGCATCCATCAAAATAAGGTGACCGCCACGTCGAGCACACCTTGAACCTTCAAGCTTGCACCGTCACAACAAGTGCAGAATCATCTGAGCGTAGGACTGGAGATCATTAAGAAGAAGGGGTGGGTACAAATCATACTTTGAGCCTAATATCCTTTGTTTCATAACCGTGAACCAGACCACGTTACAACCCTCGAAAGACCTAATTGAGGCAAGGTTTATTCTGAAAGCATACCATTGCGAGGTTGCGTAACCTGACTCCTCACATGATTGCTAATCACCATCATTGGTGTCATTATCCTTGCTTTATCTTTTACACCAATCAAAATCAGCACAACGCTTGAGCTAATTGCCCATTCGTCTCACTACCACGACACTCTCAATAAATGACACTTTTTCAAAACTTACATTAAACTTTGCATTAATATTACCATTTATGAATGTACAATTTTAATTGCAAATCAGTGCTGGGTATTCAAAGACTCCAACAAAGGGCAACCAAGGAGGAACTTGACTTTCAGTGGTTGGCAGAAAGCAAGGCTATCTCAAGACCCGCAGGCTGGGGCAAAGCATTCAACAGCTCGAGCAGGGGCAAGTCATCCGAGTTCAAGTTCCATATGTCAGAACTGGTTAATATGGGGCATACCATTGCCGTATTCAAACTGGGGCAAGACCAGGTCGTCCTGACCATCAAGCAGAGTTGCAACCTTCTCTGAAGGAAATTCATAACAAACCACCAAGTACCCAGACTTAGGGCAACCAGAGCGTCATCTTTTGCTTCAATCGCGGCGTCTTCAACAAACTACGTGTCGAGGAAGTCAATCCCTCCCACCACCCGAAGTCCAATCCGCACTGGCAACTACCAGAGTCCACAATGCTGGCGTCTCCACCTGCATTTCCAATCACATGTCTACAATCATGTGCATCATACGCATGGCATTCACTATCATAAGTATCCTACATCATATACATACTCCAATCATACCTTACTTCCCCAGCTCTTGCATCTCCGTGCGTCAGCGTTTGCATTTGCACTTCCACTCGTATGGAATATCATTTATCATCCAGCATTCATATATGCAAGTCAAGGTCCAGGATCAATCTTGAAGATTTCCAAGACCATCATCAGCCCAGTCATGGGCATCCTCCGCAAGAATGTGGGTTTCTCCCATGAGTTTCAAGAAACTTCAAAGCAATCATCAGCCCAGTCAGGGGCAATCTTCTACAATTATAGGTTTCTCCCACGAAATTCAAAGACATTCAAAGCAAGATTCAGCCCAGTCAGGGGCATCTTTTTCAAGACCATGGGTACCTCCCATGACGTATTTCAACCTCGTGATTGATCAGATCTTCGAATCAACATTCAGCCTAGTCAGGGGCATACCGTTCAAGACCGGGGGTGTTCCCCACGAAGTTGTTCAATCTTTTGTTGGGAAAATCCAAGAGTTTCAGTGCAAGATTCAGCCCGAGCAAGGGCATCTTCAGCAAAGCCGTGAGCGTTCCTCATGAAGTTGTTCAGTATTTTGTTGAGCAAGACAAGACATCAAGAGAAAATCAGCCCAGTCAGGGGCATCCTCTTCAGTGTTTATGGGCGTAACCATGAAATCATTTCAACAAAATTATGATTTCCAAGCAAGACGGTGGGCGTACCCCGTTGACTCATTTCAATCCAATCTTCCTCTTGGGTGTTCCCTAATGAGTTGTATTCAGCAAGCGTGACCGTTGTCAATTGCCTTACTATCATCCTTTTGGTGATAGTCGAATCTCGTCAGTTCAATCTAGCCTACATCCTTTTGGATGTTGTTAACCTTCAATTTGTGTTGTTCTATCATCCTTTTGGTGATAGCAACTTGTGTGTGTGAGTTTTGCTCCGTCATCCTTTTGGTGGGGGGGTCTATCATAGTCATTAATGATAGATTGTGCGATGGTTTGTTTGCGTTTCGCTGCATCATCCTTTTGGTGGGGGGTCTGTCATAGTCATTAATGATAGATTGTGCGATAGTTTATTTGTGTTTCGCTTCGTCATCCTTTTGGTGGGGGTCTGTCATAGTCATTAATGATAGATTGTGCGATAGTTTATTCGTGTTTCGCTCCGTCATCCTTTTGGTGGGGGGTCTATCATAGTCATTAATGATAGATTGTGCGATATTGTTTGGCGTGTGTTTCGCTCCGTCATCCTTTTGGTGAGGGGTCTGTCATAGTCATTAATGATAGATTGTGCGATAGTTTCTTTGTGTTTCGCTCCGTCATCCTTTTGGTGGGGGGTCTATCATAGTCATTAATGATAGATTGTGCGATATTGTTTGGCGTGTGTTTCGCTCCGTCATCCTTTCGGTGAGGGGTCTGTCATAGTCATTAATGATAGATTGTGCGATATTGTTTGACGTGTGTTTCGCTTCGTCATCCTTTTGGTGGGGGGTCTATCATAGTCATTAATGATAGATTGTGCGATATTGTTTGGCGTGTGTTTCGCTCCGTCATCCTTTTGGTGAGGGGTCTGTCATAGTCATTAATGATAGATTGTGCGATAGTTTGTTTGTTTCGCTCCGTCATCTTTTTGGTGGGGGGTCTATCATAGTCATTAATGATAGATTGTGCAATATTGTTTGTGTTTCGCTGCATCATCCTTTTGGTGGGGGGGTCTGTCATAGTCATTAATGATAGATTGTGCGATAGTTTATTCGTGTTTCGCTCCGTCATCCTTTTGGTGGGGGGGTCTATCATAGTCATTAATGATAGATTGTGCGATATTATTTGGCGTGTGTTTCGCTCCGTCATCCTTTTGGTGAGGGGTCTGTCATAGTCATTAATGATAGATTGTGCGATAGTTTGTTTGTTTCGCTCCGTCATCCTTTTGGTGGGGGGTTTATCATAGTCATTAATGATAGATTGTGCGATAGTTTGTTTGTGTTTCGCTCCGTCATCCTTTTGGTGGGGGGTCTATCATAGTCATTAATGATAGATTGTGCGATATTGTTTGGCGTGTGTTTCGCTCCGTCATCCTTTCGGTGAGGGGTCTGTCATAGTCATTAATGATAGATTGTGCGATATTGTTTGACGTGTGTTTCGCTCCGTCATCCTTTTTGGTGGGGGGGGGGGGTCTATCATAGTCATTAATGATAGATTGTGCGATATTGTTTGGCGTGTGTTTCGCTACGTCATCCTTTTGGTAAGGGGTCTGTCATAGTCATTAATGATAGATTGTGCGATAGTTTGTTTGTTTCGCTCCGTCATCCTTTTGGTGGGGGGTTTATCATAGTCATTAATGATAGATTGTGCGATAGTTTGTTTGTGTTTCGCTCCGTCATCCTTTTGGTGGGGGGTTTATCATAGTCATTAATGATAGATTGTGCGATATTGTTTGGCGTGTGTTTCGCTCCGTCATCCTTTCGGTGAGGGGTCTGTCATAGTCATTAATGATAGATTGTGCGATATTGTTTGACGTGTGTTTCGATCTGTCATCCTTTTGGTGGGGGGTCTATCATAGCCATTAATGATAGATTGTGCGATAGTTTGCTTGTGTTTCGCTCCGTCATCCTTTTGGTGGGGGGTCTATCATAGTCATTAGCGGTAGATTGTGCGATATTGTTTGTGTTTCGCTCCGTCATCCTTTTGGTGGGGGGTTTGTCATCTTGATCGATGTCAGATTGTGCGATAGTGTGTTTGCTCTATCGTCCTTTTGGTGATAGTAGCCGTATGTGTTTCTTCCCGTCATCTTTTTGGTGATATTGACCTTGTCCCAGGCATTCTTTTTCTTTTCGGACAAATTCAGGGTCTTCTTTCTATCTAATTGTCTTATCCCTTGAAAGAATGAATGTTGCAGCAATACATCTTACTTGGTTTAAGTCAATTAGATAGGGGCATCTATCATACCCCAAATTTGTCCTACCCTATATATAACTTGCATCTGTATATTCTTCCACCGACTATTACTCAGAAAATCTAAAAAAATACATGTTGCTTTAATCATGAGGTCAATCAAGTGTCATTTGAGGCTACTAAGTTAATAATGTGTGCATTATTAGTGCTTGATGCTCATTTGGTTTGATCTAGGTCGAATAGGGGTTTTGTTCCATGTCTAAGGCTAAGATGTGCGTAATTCAAGTGTTGTGTGTTTGAGGAGCTAATTATGGTTTGTTATTAGGATATGTCCAATTCATAGTGCTTTATGAGAAGGATTATCAGGATTCAGATGCGTGGTTAATATTCGAGTCAGCAGTTCAAGCTCGAGATTAGATTTAATGGTGGATTCATCTATCAAGGGTCTAGTTCACTCAAAGATCAAGTTTGACTTATAAGTACATTAAAAGCTTCGTTTATTTCAAGGGAGTAAGTCGAGAATGGTAGAATTTGATTTTAATTGAATTTTCAATTTCAATCATCATAAGTTTTAAGTCAAGTTCAGGAATCCCAAAGGTTTCTTGGTGGAGATTTGATACCATTGATCGATTTCAAGATTAATTTAGGTTTGATTCGATGGTTCAGGATTTATTATTGAGTGATTAGCATGTGGGTAACTTAATTTATCTCTTGGGTTTGGATTGCGAAATAAAGGTGCAAATCGAAGAATTGTGAGGAAATCCCACTAATATTTTCAAGCTCATTTGCAGTTGCTAACAAAATATTTGAAGTTTGTTGTCAAAAAAAAAACAACAAGATCAAGTTTCTTCTTACAAAGGAAACCCATTATGCAAGTTCAAAAATGATATTGCAACAAGATGAGGATGACATGTGAAGTGGATGTTATTACTCCATGCGGCCCATGTTATCACTTTGTCCAATTTCACAACAATAATCTCTTCACGAAGCTTATACATAACTGGTAAAATAGATTCATGATTTACAACCAAGACTAGTTAATATGTAGCAAGAAAGAACGGTGCCAATTTGAAAGTGAAGATAGCACATACAAAAAGGGACCCTATAAAGTAACTTTTTTGAACTGCAGCATAAAATACCAAGGTATTGTGCGAAAGCCGTGACAAAACTGTGAGCTGGAATAAAGTGGCATCACCACACAAGTGAATAACCACGGTAGCTACGTAACAACCATGGCGATAAGTGCGTAGAATTCACATACGATTGAAAAGGACAGCTGGTACGAACCCCATAGCTGCTCACGATACCAGCACAATCGTACACGCACGCCGTACACCGGTACCTGCAGTAAAAAGCCCATATAAGCCAATGGTAGAGCATGCGTCCCAAGCCGCTTCCAAAGTTGTGCCGACGGTTGCGCATAATTCCAGATTTTCCTGCCAAATACTTCATTTTCATAACAGAACCTCTCACAAATTTCTTCATGATTCTCAGCAACCATACATTCTCATCCTGCAATATCCCGAACCACACCTGCAGGCCGTTACGCATCACAGAGCAACACGCCAAAAGGATATTCACACAACATAAAACAATACGAGACGAATTGAGAGAGGAGGACAATCCAAAACGACACGATGTTCTGTAGCGTACAGCCACAGCTCCGCACAACCAGACACATAAACCTGTTGGTACTCACTCACAGCCGGTATGACCGTGATTTGCGACATCGAGTCATTGCGCGTATAGCAGCCTGCACCAGTTGGTTCACAGCTTGAATTACCGTAAGCTTCACACATTTTCCGGCATAATCAAAGTCACTTCCGATTAAACCAAAAAAGCATCATGAGTAATTCTGCAACAGACAAAGGGACGATAGTCATTACCCCATACAAAAGTAATAACAAGTGGAATAAATAGCCAACATTACAAAAAATATGCAACAAACTGTACTATAAAGAGCTCACTCCCAGCTGATACACAGGACAGAAAAGCAGAAGTTCATTTTCATTCTGCAACAAAATCATCGTACGATCCTTCACGCAAGCCACAAAGCTCGAAACAAAGGAAAAGTGCGTAAGATTAATACAAGATTTTTTTCCCGAAATGGAAATAAGATGAAGGCGGAATGCATAAATGAAACAGGCTGTTGGAGACCATATTGATGTATGACCAACGTACAAAATATGTGGTAGCAGCACCGACAACACAACCATACACTCTACCCTGTTTTGGCCGTTTCACCACATAAAAACCTGCATGAGGAATTACAAACCATGACCTGCATCATACAGTACAGGCCATTTCAAACCTCAACCATAACTCATATAATTGCAGAGCAAAAATTATTTCACAAAGAGAGACCACTCACCAATAATTACCCTGTTGCCGACAGTTTTCACAACTCCATTCAGCAGCCACGTTCACATTCTCCGCCTCACATCACGCAAATTTCCAATACAGAAAAGTTGCCATCACAATACCACAATAACAAAGGTTCTACCTCAAGCTTCAGTGCCCACAAAACATACTCGTCACCGCTACACGACTCATTTCTGCTACCACTTTCCAATCCGTTCAACATGGCCCCATGCGGAAAAAAACTTCGTATAACCGACATGAAACCAGGCCACCCCAATCACAGCAAAACGTAGAAATGTGGTGTTTGTTGATTCAAAATACAACAACCATCAGTCAGCATATAATTTCACAAAAAAATGAAATAAAATCCATAAAAATTGCACTAGTACATCAAGCTGTGAAGAAAAAATAAAAATGAAAAAAAGATAACATACATAACAGGCCATACCACTGCTTGTACTATTCTGCAAAACCAGCTGCTACACAAAACCCACACCAGACAGCTACTCTGCACAATCACAAGAGGACAAACCAGCACCACAAACCTGTTACCATCAGACCTGTACAAAATAGACAACTTCCTGCAGCATTGAAAGGAAAGTGACAACAAAAAACCACCAAAACCATTCTCATCAAAACCAACCAAACCTCAGTTACACAATAAAAACTTGGTGCATCACTCGGATTCCAAAAAAACCTGGGTATAAATCTTTCACCTTAAAGTTCAACCATAGAAAAAACCACAAAAAAAAGTTGTCTTGTCTATCTCCTTCAATCATCCCTCCACTCACCATAACCTCTCCATAAACAGAAACAGAAAAAACCAGAACTCAGAAAAACGGTGTAAGAGTTTTACTTCAAATGTCAGGCCATGGAAGTTCAGTTGCCGTTACCATCAATATCTTCATCACAGCGAGTTGTTCGCATCAATGTTTGGAACTCTTCAACAACCATCCATAACCTTCACCATTAAACACATTCCAACTTCATCACAATCATTACCGAAACCTCATTCTTTAGCCGAAACTAGAACACCTGTAAAACAAACTGTGACAATCTCAAACTCTCAAAGCAATACTTTCATCGAACATGTGAGGGGCGACTTTTGCGTCTCTGTTCATCACCAGCATCACCACCATCGTGAATTTCCATTAACCTCCACCGTGAAAACTCAATCAAAAATCGTAACCGGAAACCTGTCTTCTCCTTCAAACCGAACAACAACCATTAACACTCTTCTACAACCACCATAGCTCATTCTATTATCTCTCTCACCCTCTTGCAATTCCTTATCAAACTCATTCAACCACGATTATTTTCCCGATCCACCATAACAACTCGCATCACCGACCAACCATCCACCGCCGCACCGTCAAAGAGAACACGGAAAGGAATAGAGTGAAAGAGTCGAGAAGCCGCGAGCACAAGATAGTGAGGGAGACAAACTGAGGAAGCTTCAGAATGATTGAAGCGTGAGAACAAGGAATGTGTGGAAGAGATGGGAAAGCTCTTGGTTTCACGAGTTCACCGGCGGTTAGGGTTTCTTTTACTTTTTTTAGCATTGAAGATCAGACGGGTCATAGTGAATTGACCCAGACTGATCCACGACCCATCCATTTGGTTTTTCTTCTTCTTTCATTTGTTTCAAAATATTATATTAAATATTCTCTTTTATTTTGTTTAATTTTAAATTTAATTTAATTTTTAGATTAATCTTTTTTTATTTTAAATTCATGTTGAAAATGTAGATATCATATTTTATTTTTTACTAATAATTTCTTTTGCAAACTTTTATTATGTATATTATTTTGTTATGTGAATATATTGTATTTTGTTAAGTTGTATATATATATATATATATATATATATATATATATATATATATATATATATATATATATATATATATATATATATATATATATATATATATATATATATATATATATATATATATATATATATATATATATATATATATATATATATATATATATATATATATATATATATATATATATATATATATATATATATATATATATATATATATATATATATATATATATATATATATATATATATATATATATATATATATATATATATAAATATATATATATATATATATATATATATATATATATATATATATATATATATATATATATATATATATATATATATATATATATATATATATATATATATATATATATATATATATATATATATATATATATATATATATATATATATATATATATATATATATATATATATATATATATATATATATATATATATATATATATATATATATATATATATATATATATATATATATATATTTTGCTATGTCTTTTAAAAAAAAGTTTTATAATATTCTTTTATTAACTTTTGCATATATTTTATTCAGAAGTTTGTTATTATATATTTTGTTCATAACTTTATTTTATTTTATATATAGTTTTTATAATATTAATACATGTAGAGTTATATTTTATTTTCTTTTTAGAAGTTGGATTCCAGTTCGCATTTGTTATTGGCCATTCTTGCCTTTTGGGTCGATGACGAAACTTCCACAGTTTAACCGTCACATTAGTGGCGTGAAACAAAGGATCCGAGACCACCTTTGTTCTTTCAATTTTATTTCGGTAAACTAACATTAAATTTAATTCTGTCAAACATTATTCATATTATTTCATATTATCATATTTATTCATATTATTTATTATCATATTTATTCATTCTCATTCAGCTATATTCGAAAACACTTAATAAATTATCGAAACCGTTAAAAACCAAATTGGTGGACTGTTGGATCTCTGGTTATTTGTAGGTATCTTATTATCAAGTTTGTGTCTGACTTTGCTCAAGGTTTAGTTTAAGACACAATGCACACACACGGCTTTCTCTTGGGCTACCTTACAATGATACCCCGTTATTCGTGCAATCCCGTGTAATTTACATGTATCCCTCTCCCATTCCGATGTATGTTTCGTACTTTCTTTGATTATTAGTTTATCTCCTAGGGGCACCCATAGGTACTAGAGCAGATTCAAACTATTTTCAAACTAATTCTCGATTCATCATCGAGCCACTTTCAAACAACCCTGTAAGTCGAGTGCTCATACGCATTCGCCATCAACTTATTACAACTCGACCCTTGATGCGTAAGTCAAGTCGGTCTCTTTTTCAAACCATTTCATTTTCAACATGTTTTGCACGCGATAATGAGTCAAACCCTTGATCCAACGTCAAGAGGATTTTTGAAACAAACTATCAATCAACTAACAACTATTCAATCCTTTTCAAGGTGTAAAGAGTGGGTTCAAATCTTTGAGCTTGCTTTCCGTTGTTTATATGCGAGTTATCTTATTCGTGTGTGAGAAATTGACGCCTTTAAATAACATTAACAACTCGACAATATTCAACCATCTCTAATTACTCATCCTTTCACTCACCTTTCAAACAACTTCTTTTACGATGAAAAAGAGAGTGTCCCAAGTCTTTGGTTCGCTCTCCCGACTACTTGGATCCGAGAAGCCTTTCTCAAGCTTCAAGTAGTCGTCATCCGACCAATTTCATCCTTTTATACACCATTTCAAATTCAAACAACCTTCTTTTATGATGAAAAAAGAAAGTGTTCTAAGTCTTTGGTTCGCTTTCCCGATTACTTGGGGTTTGTGAAGTCTTTCTTAGGCTTCAAGTGATCGTCATCGTTTCAACCTTATCCTTTCAAACATATCATTCCTTCATGATGAAAAATAGAGTGGTCCAAGTCTTTGGTTCGCTCTCCCGATTACTTGGGTCCGAGAAGTCTTTCTTAAACTTCAAGTAATCGTCATCCGTACTCACTTCAAATCCAATTCAAACCTGTTTCTTTCGTGGTCGTAACCACGAACTACGGACGCTCTGATTCTTCATTCATTCTTGAATGTAAGATACGTAGGCACAAGATTGCGATGATCTTGGCGAGCACAATCCCCTCCATCTCCCATTTCCCCCATCCTTTCCCGTAGTCGAACTACGACGCTCTGATTTCTCATTCTCGTCCGAATGAGCATACGTAGGCACAAGGGCCTCAATCCTTGGCGAGCACCCTATCCTCTAACCATCCCCTTCCCCCTTAGCGTTTTTAGACTTGATAGTATCGTTTTAGTATTTAGTAGTGAGAAGAGAATAAATAAGTTTAGCTAACATCCATCAAAACTCGAACTAAGAGGTTCCCGTCGGGTACGACGGACGTGAAGGGTGCTAATACCTTCCCCTCGCGTAACCGACACCCGAACCCAGGAATATGGTTGCGACGACCGTGTTCCTTCCGTGTTTATGAGGTTTTCTCGATATTTTCCTCTCCCGTTCATTTGGAAAAAATAAAGTTCGGTGGCGACTCTGTCGAACCGCATTTCCGCGCCTTTCGCGCGAGGGTCGTATGCTCGAAATGAATTTTCGAGGTGCGACACTTATTCAACAGATTAAGACTCTTGTATATATATATATATATATATATATATATATATATATATATATATATATATATATATATATATATATATATATATATATATATATATATATATATATATATATATATATATATATATATATATATATATATATATATATATTGCTCTGTCCCGCGCATCACACGGGGTCGGCCCAATCCATCTCTCCGTCGTGGAGGGCCTAACTCGTCACGCTGGGAGCCCTTAAGCGTCTCCCCATGGACACCAACCTTAGGATCTATGACATTTTGATATTAGTGATTATAGGAATACCTTGACAAATATAATGAGAAAGATTTTTTAGACAATGACAACGATAATTCTAAAATACAAAAGTGTAGAGACAATTGTTTGACACTGGTTGGCTTGTGGATTTTGCTCAACCAGTACTCGTAATGTCTTGAAAACTCTTCGAATGGGGATAAAAAGAGAATATCTTCTTACAGCATGATATATTTGAGATCATAGCCTATATATAGAATGATGATCATTTAGAATTCTCATTATTTCGAAATGGATTATCTTGACATCCACTTATATTTAAGCACATATTCATTTAAATAATTAATTATTAAATATAATTAATTATTTCATTTACTTACTCAATCGATTAAGACTCTTATATATATATATATATATATATATATATATATATATATATATATATATATATATATATATATATATATATATATATATATATATATATATATATATATATATATATATATATATATATATATATATATATAATATATATATATATATATATGTCCCGCTCATCACACGGGGTCGGCTCAATCCATCTCTCTGTCGTGAAGGGCCTAGCTCATCATGCTGGGAGCCCTTAGGCGTCTCCCCATGGACACCAACCTTAGGATCTATGACATTTTGATATTAATGATTATAGGAATACCTTGACGAATATAATGAGAAAGATTTTTAGACAATGACAACGATAATTCTAAAATACAAAAGTATAAAGACAAGTGTTTGACACTGGTTGGCTTGTAGATTTTGCTCAACCGGTACTCTGTCTTGAAAACTCTTCGAATGGGGATAAAAAGAGATAATCTTCTTATAGCATGATATATTTGAGATCATAGCCTATATAAAGAATGATGATCATTTAGAATTCTCATTATTTCGAAATGGATTATCTTGACATCCACTTATATTTAAGCACATATTCATTTAAATAATTAATTATTAAATATAATTAATTATTTTATTTACTTACTCAACCGATTAAGACTCTTATATATATATATATATATATATATATATATATATATATATATATATATATATATATATATATATATATATATAATATATATATATATATATATATATATATATATATATATATATATATATATATATATATATATATATATATATATATATATATATATATATATATATATATATATATATATATATATATATATATATATATATATATATATATATATATATATATATATATATATATATATATATATATATATATATATATATATATATATATATATATATATATATATATATATTGCTCTTGTTAGAACACAGATTGGTTCTTAATAATATCTCTTTGTTTTGATGGTAACTATTAGGAAATTTTGTATTTAAGAATTATATACTCTAAAATTTGCTTGAGAGTTTTTACTGCAGATAGTAAAGAAATTAACACTCTAGAAGCAAATCAGAATTGAATACAAGAAACTAGCTAGAATCTGTAGCGCAGATGCATACATTAGAAGATTCTGATTGCTGCTAACAGAAGATCCTGAGCGTAGCCTCCAGAAGGATCTGAGGCAAGAAGCTCCAGAAGATTCTGAAGCAGAAGCTCCAGAAGAATCTGAAGTAAGCAGAAGCATCTGAAGCAAGTCAGAAGCATCTGAAGCAAGTCAGAAGCATCTGAAGTAAGTCAGAAGCATCTGAAGCAAGTCAGAAGCATCTGAAGCAAAGAAGAATATTGTATGAAGAGTTTCTCAAAGCATAGTTTCTACAGAAGATTCTGAAAGTACTAAAGCTGCCAGTACTGAAGTTCTGTTTCAAATACGCTCTGATAGTTAACACGCTGAAAGCATACATGCTGCAGAAGACTCTGATACTGCAAAGTTCTGATCATCATTAAAAGACTCTGACCCAATCAGACTCTGATGAACTTGCTGAAAACTGAAGAAGAAATATTCAAAGATTATATCCATTGGAGTAAATCAAACGTCTCTTTCCTTATTTTTGCTAGACACAAGAACACAGACAAAAAGGATTTTTCTGTGCTTTCTTCTTCTAGGAAATGTCACTTGATGTGAAGACAAAAAGGCTCAGACCTTTTTGGGACACTCTTCTCAACGTTCTGCTCAACTTGAATCAGCTGCTTATAAAAGGAAGACTCCACCAAATTCTTCAGTTAGACATTTTGCTGAAAAAGAATTAAAACATTCAAGCTCTCATACTTTCATATTCATTCGTAGAATTATTTGTACTTAAACTTAAGAGAAATATCACTGTTGTGATGAAAGCTTTTTAGAAGCATTCTTACTCTTGTATTAGATTTACATTTATTGTAAAGGATTTCCTTAAGAGGATTCAGTTGGAATCAGTAGCTCTTGAGAAGACTAAGAACAGTTGTTCTTAGGTGTTACTATTGTAATCTGTTTGATTAAATAGTGGATTAAGTCCTTGTTTGAGAAAGGCAAATCACTCTAGGAAGGGTGGACTGGAGTAGTTGAGTTCAACGAACCAGGATAAAAATAATTGTGTTTTAATTCTAAGTTTTAATCTTTCATACTTATTCAACCCCCCTTCTAAGTATTATCTCACCTTCAGTTGGCATCAGAGCTCCGGTTCTGTGTGTGCTACCACTTAACAGTGATAATAAAGATCATGAGAGAAATACTTTGATATATATTTATTTGTTACAATGGCTGATAATACAATATCCAACATTAACAATAAATATGAAGAAAGGGACAGAATCAGCACCAAACCCCCTATGTTTGATGGGGAGAAATTTGATTACTGGAAAGACAGAATTGAAAGTTTTTTCCTTGGATATGATGCTGATCTATGGGATCTAGTCATAGATGGATATGTTCATCCCACAGATGGGAATGGCAAGAAGATAGACAGAAAATCTATGACAGATGCTCAGAAGAAAGATTTTAGAAATCATCACAAGGCCAGAACAATATTATTGAATGCAATTTCTCATACTGAGTATGAAAAAATTACAAACAGGGAAACTGCTTTTGATATGTTTGAATCCTTAAAAATGACTCATGAGGGAAACTCTCAAGTCAAGGAGACAAAGGCTTTGGCTCTGATCCAAAAGTATGAGGCCTTCAAGATGGAAGACTCTGAATCTGTTGAAGCTATGTTCTCCAGATTTCAAATCCTCACAGTTGGGCTAAAGGTTCTGGACAAGGGATACTCCACATTAGATCATGTAAAGAAAATCATCAGAAGTCTACCTACCAGATGGAGACCAATCGTGACTGCCTTGAAGATGGCTAAAGATCTGAACAAGATCTCTTTACAAGAACTCATCAGCTCACTAAGGAGCCATGAAATTGAGCTTGAGGAAGATGAACCTCAGAAGAAAGAAAAAGGTAAATCTGTTGCCTTAAAATCTAATAAATCTGCTAAGGCTTTGCAGGTTATTGAAGAAAGCTCTGAAGAATCTTCTTCTGAAGAAGAAGATGAATTATCCATGCTGTCCAGAAGGATCAACAAACTCTGGAAGCACAAAGGAAAGAAGTTCAACAACTTCAGAAGATCTGATCATAGAAAGGAATCTTCTGGGCACAGAAGATCTGGCAAGAAAGAAGTTGTATGCTATGAGTGCAAAGAACATGGGCATTACAAGAACGATTGCCCCAAACTTCAAAAAGAAAAACCCAAGAAGAAGTTTAAAAAAAAGAAGAAGGTTCTAATGGCAACATGGGATGACTCAGATGAATCTGAATCATCTTCTGAATCAGAAGAGGAATGTGCCAATGTTGCACTGATGGCCAGCACAGAAGATCAGAGGAAGGAACCTCAGGATATGAATCAGATTCTGAATCTGATGATGACGCTGAAGAGGTAATGGCTAAACTTACTAAAGAAGAACTTATAAAAGTTTTATCAAAAGTTCTTAAAAGTTATAACAATATCAAACTCAAATACAAGAAGCTGAAAAGCAATCTTGAATCTGAGATTGATCTTCTGAAGACAGAACTTGTTGAGCAAAAAGAAATTAATCTGAAAATCAAAAATGACTTTGAAATAACTTAACAAGAATCTGAATCTGAGACTAAGTCATGTGAAAACATTTTAGAAAAATATGACTCTAGCTTTCAGAAATTCCTTACTAAGAGCATAGACAGAAGCAAGATGGCTTCTATGATCTATGGTGTTAGTGGGAACAACAGAAGAGGTATTGGATATGAATCTTCATCTGGAAGTAATCCAAAATCTGTTGACAAACTTTTCATCAAGAAGACACCTCTGTATTCTCAATTTAAATTTGGTCACTTAAATGACATTAAACACACAAGGTCTGAGAAGAATACTTATGTGTTTAAACCCAAGGCAAGTCAGAATAAACATTATGTTGAAAAACAGAAGTTTAGACAAACCTACAAACCAACTAACCCCAAAGGACCCAAGAAGATCTGGGTACCTAAAAACAAAATAATTCCTGTTGCAGATGTTCTTAGCAGCAAGGTCAGGACGCCAATCATGGTACCTGGACTCTGGATGCTCACGACACATGACAGGAGAAAAGTCTATGTTCCAAAGCCTGGAACTTAGATCTGGAGGTGATGTGAAGTTTGGAGGGAACCAGGAGGGCAAGATCATTGGATCTGGCACTATTGGAAATGGTAAACTTCCCTCTATTACTAATGTTTTACTTGTTGAAGGGTTAAAGCATAACTTATTGTCCATAAGTCAATTAAGTGACAATGGTTATGATATCACCTTTAATAAAAATGTAGTAAAGCTATTAGTCAAAAGGATGGCTCTATCCTATTTAGTGGTAAGAGGAAAAATAACATTTATAAAATAAACCTTTCAGAACTTAAAGTTCAAAATGTTAAATGCCTCTTATCTGTTAATGAAGAGCAATGGGTCTGGCACAGAAGATTGGGCCATATTAATATGAGACGTATATCTCAGATTAATAAACTTAATCTTGTCAGAGGACTCCCTAATCTGAAGTTCACTTCAGATGCTCTTTGTGAAGCATGCCAAAAAGGGAAGTTTTCAAAATCTTCATTTAAATAAAAAAAATGTTGTTTCTACTTATAAACCACTAGAATTACTTCATATTGATCTGTTTGGACCAGTGAAAACTGCATCCATCAGAGGCAAGAAGTATGGATTAGTCATTGTTGATGACTATAGTAGATGGACATGGGTAAAGTTCTTAAAACACAAGATGAGTCACATTCTGTGTTCTTTGACTTCTGCAAGCAAGTCCAGAATGAAAAGGATTTCAAAATTATAAAAGTCAGAAGTGATCATGGTGGTGAATTTGAAAATAAATATTTTGAAAAATATTTTTCTGAAAATGGCATTGCTCATGATTTTTCTTGTCCTAGAACTCCACAACAGAATGGAGTTGTAGAGAGGAAAAACAGAACTCTGCAAGAAATGGCCAGAACCATGATCAATGAGACAAATCTGGCAAAACACTTTTGGGCAGAAGCAATCAACACAGCCTGTTACATTCAGAACAGAGTGTCTGTAAGACCTCTTCTGAAGAAGACTCCATATGAACTGTGGAAGAACAAAAGGCCCAACATTTCATACTTTCATCCTTTTGGATGTATTTGCTATATGTTAAACACTAAGGAAAATCTGAACAAGTTTGATTCCGAAGCACAGAAGTGTTTCATGCTTGGATATTCTGAACGCTCTAAAGGCTACAAAGTATACAACACTGAGACACAGATTGTGGAAGAATCCATTCATGTCAGATTTGATGATAAGCTTGGCTCTGAAAAGCCAAAGCAGTCTGAAAACTCTGCAGATAGGGAAGTAGTCTTCATTGACTCTGAAGTTCCAGAAGCAGACAAAATTCAAGTGAAGGAACCAGAAGCAACGCCAGATGCTATTCCTTTAACTTCTCAAATGAATAATCTAAACATTTCTGAAGAATCAACTATTAGAGGATCATCATCCAGAATTAAAGCTTCTCATCCAAAGGATGTCATTATTGGAAAGAAGGATGATCCCATCAGAACAAGATCCTTTCTAAAATCATCTGAAGCATCACTATTTGGACTGGTGTCAGAAATTGAACCATCTTCTGTAGATGAAGCTCTGCAAGACAATGATTGGATTATTGCTATGCAAGAAGAGCTAAATCAATTTACCAGAAATGATGTATGGCATCTAGTTCAAAGACCACAAGGATTCAATATAATTGGTACAAAATGGGTCTTCAGAAATAAGCTAAATGAGAAAGGAGAAGTTGAAAGGAATAAGGCAAGGCTGGTTGCTAAAGGGTACAGTCAACAAGAAGGTATTGATTACACTGAGACATATGCTCTAGTGGCAAGGTTAGAATCTATACGCCTTCTTATTTCATTTGCTGTACAAAATAACATCACTCTGTATCCGATGGATGTTAAAAGTGCCTTTCTCAATGGTATTATAGAAGAAGAAGTTTATGTCCACCAACCTCCTGGTTTCGAAAATGAAAAATTTCCAGATCATGTTTTCAAACTAAAGAAATCTCTATATGGTTTAAAACAAGCTCCCAGAGCTTGGTATGAGAGATTGAGCAATTTTCTTCTGGAGAAAATTTTCATCAGAGGCAAAATGGATACAACACTCTTTTGTAAATCAATTAAGAAAGATCTTCTAATTTGCCAAATTTATGTAGATGATATTATTTTGGGATCAACAAATATTATGCTTGGAAAGGAGTTTGCTACATGTATGCAGGCAGAATTTGAAATGAGCATGATGGGAGAACTCAGATTCTTTCTAGGAATCCAAGTTAATCAAACTCCAGAGTGCACTTACATACATCAGACCAAATATGATAAAGAACTTCTGAAGAAATTTAACATGACTGATAGTAAGCTGGCAAAGACTCCCATGCATCCAACTAGCTCACTTGGCAAGGAAGAGGTAAGTAAGAAAGTAGACCAGAAGCTCTACAGAGGTATGATTGGTTCTCTTCTTTATCTTACTGCTTCTAGACCTGACATATTGTTCAGTGTTTGCCTTTGTGCTAGATTCCAATCAGATCCTAGAGAATCACACTTGACAACTGTCAAGAGGATTCTAAGGTATCTGAAAGGTACTTCTAATGTGGGTTTGTGTTACAGAAAATCTGATGATTTCAAATTAGTTGGATTCTGTGATGCTGACTACGCTGGAGACAGAGTGGAAAGGAAAAGTACTTCTGGAAGTTGTCAATTTCTAGGAAGAAATCTAATCTCCTGGTACAGCAAGAAGCAACCCACAATTGCACTTTCAACCACAGAGGCAGAATACATTGCTGCTGCTGGATGTAGCACGCATATGCTCTGGATGAAGAGTCAACTAGAAGATTATCAAATTTTTGAAAGTAACATTTCTATCTTTTGTGATAATACTTCTGCTATATGTTTGTCCAAGAATCCGATTTTACACTCTAAGGCAAAACATATAGAAATTAAGCATCATTTCATCAGAGACTATGTTCAGAAGGGAATCATAAATTTAGCCTTTGTTGATACAGATCATCAATGGGCAGATATTTTTACAAAACCCCTTGTTGAAGATAGATTCAAATTTATTTTGAAAAATATTGGTATGGATTTTTGTCCAGAATGATATTTGTCAGAAGCAAATTTTTTCAGATGCAAAAATGCCTAATGTTCTGAAGTATTTCTTCTGATTGCTTATTTATTCTGCTTAATATTTTCTTTTGTGAAACTCTGAACTAACAATCCTTAGAAGATCTGAACGTTGGCTAACGTTTCATTTCTTAAGAGAATTCAGAACACATGCAAGCAAACACGTGTCACACCAAATCTGAAGAGGTGGCGTGTACATTACTAAAGAGACGTTTGAGGTGAAGTTTGAATAGTGAAAATCTTGATTTTCCCCCCAAATTGTCAGAAGCAATTAATGTTTGAAATGATTATTATTCTTTTCATTTAATGCTTGTTAAAACGTGAAAATTCTGACTGATGGTTGTCGCTTGCGCGAAAATAAGGTGCCGGCATGACAGAAGAGTCGCCACCTTTCGTTATTTATCCCTCAGAGCGGGAAAGGAAACAATCGGAAAAACCTGACGAAAAAGGGTAAGACAAGGTCATCGCAACCATTGTCTGGGTTCGGGAGTCGGTTACGCAAGGGGAAGGTATTAGCACCCCTCACGTCCGTCGTACTCGACGGGATCCACGCTTGGTGTTTACTTGGACGGGTTGGTTTTATTCTATCTACTTATCAAGGCTGGCTGAAAAAGAAAAGAAAAATGACTCGGCAAAGCGTCGCACTTTATGCCTACGTATTCTCATCAGAGAATGAGAAATCAGAGTCAACGTAGTTCGGCCTACGAAGGATTACGGGGGAAAGGTTGCTCGCTAGGACATCGCATCCTATGCCTACGTACTTCCACACTGTATGGAAGATCAGAGCAAACGTAGTTCGGGAAACTACGGGTTATCTCCTGAAAGAAGTGTTTTTTATTATGTTTGCGATTTCAACCGCACTAGAGACTATGACCTGAGAGTGAATGCGTCGCATGTCACCCAAAGAGTACCATACTAAACATCCAATCTCAGATAGCTTAAGGCTCGTAACGTACGAAAGAAATCATTCATGATTACTGTATCTTAAACTGCTTTTGAGATGAGAAGAGAACAGGCCCAACTAGGAGGGAGACTATCAAGTCCTACTGTTGTCATGCCATGGATTCATCCTATGGTTGAGGTTTGAACAGGGAACTCCTAGATGTTGTCATGCATAGGTTTCAACCTAAAAGTCTATCATCAAGTCCTTATCAAAGGAAATGAGAGTCCTAAGGGATCATGTCAATGATACACCAAAACAGACAAAGCATCAGCTTAACAGTAAAATGCATGCAATGCAAGTGAGGGAGGAAATATGTGTAGGGCTTCAGCCTCCACAAGCTCGTCTCGACCTCAAGCCAGTCATGAAATAACAGTAATCATACTGAAATATAAACAACATGCTATCAAGCAATAAACAATAAACTGCAATCATACAGATAAATGAAATGAAGTGCCATCAGGCAAACAAACCACATGCTTGAGAAAGAATCAATCTACATCTAATCTCTAATCCTAACCCTAAAACCAAACCCTAATCTACCTCTAAGCAAATCCCTAAGGCAAAACCCTACAAGAGAAAGCAATCCCAGGCTTCAAGCTTCAGAACAAGCTTACCAAAGAAAGGGAGCTAAGTAGGCAGACTCATAGTGTCTTCCTCAGGAAAGCACTAGGAGGCTTGTACTCAGGAATCATATCCTATGTGGCTCAACCACTGTGATCAGTTTACATTCCTCCTCAGGAGAAACTAAACTCACATGAAGGCTCCAACATCACTGGATATTTGAGAAATCCTACCTGAACTAGTGGAACTAAGTGAATAGACTCATAGGACCTTCCTCAGGAAAGTACTAGGAGGCTTCCACTTAGGAATTGTATCCTATGTGGTTCAACAACTGTGATCAGTTTACATTCCTCCTCAGGAGAAACTAAACTCACAAGTTGGCTCCAACATCATTGGATACTTAAGAAATCCTAGATGAACTAATGGAACTAAATGAATAGACCCATAGGACCTTCCTCAGGAAAGTACTAGGAGGCTTCCACTTAGGAGTTGTATCCCATGTGGCTCAACAACTGTGATCAGTTTACATTCCTCCTCAGGAGAAACTAAACTCACAAGTTGGCTCCAACATCATTGGATACTTAAGAAAGAGGTGAGAAGAAAGAATGAAAGTCATTCACAGTGCCTTCCTCAGGAAAGTACCATGAATTTCCCTCAAACTTCAGGATCTCAAACCTCACAGACAGGGAATGATCTCTAAACTCTGAGCCTCTGAGTCTTGATCTACAATCTTCTCCTCCATGCTCCTCAACAAGATCTTCAAAACAAACTAAGCCCCACAACAAATTCCCCAAAATGAACCCCAAGGATAAACAGATAACCACAGAACAGTCAAAACCATCAGTCAACTTCAGAAAATACCTAAAGATACTAAAGCAAGAGGGAAAAATCTAACAATCACTCACAAGGGTCTATAACATCTACCTATAACATCCCTATATGCCCATCCCCAAAAATCAAGACAAAACTCTCTAAAGAAAATGAATTATTTTACCTATGCATAACATAAACCCTAATTAGGATACCCTAATGCTAACCTAATTAAACTAATCAAATTTTAATCTAAAAATCAAGAATTAAATCCTATGGGTAACTATGATTCAATATCTAATCACACCAAAAAGAATGAATCAAAAAGACTAAGGGAAGGTCTTAAAAGAAATTCTACAAAATGAGGTATCAAACTAAACATATTAAAAAGCTATTTAAAAGAATAATATGCTAAAAATATGAAACTAAAAATAAAATGGAATTTTTATTTTTATTAATTTTCTAGGCAAAATTATAAACCTATAGAAAAAACAAGGATTGAAAAATATTAATTTTCCTATTTTCTATGAATTTTATAAAATGCAAAGAATATAAAGGGAATTAAAAAATAAAAGAAATTAATTAAAGGGGATGGGGGTGAGAAAAGAAAGGCGCCCTAGTTGTTATTCTGGATGGGCTGGGAAGCTGGGGTGCAATTAGCAAGCGTACTAGGCCCACATGCGCTTTAGAAAAACAATTGGAAAATTAAAAAGAAAATAGAATGCCAACGGTGCAAATAGCATCAAAATGCAGTTCAAAATCTAATTGGGCCGCTGGTGGGGGTGTGGATAGGATACTAGTCTTAAGCCCACGTTTCAGAATAAATGAAACGCGGCGTTTTAAGGACACGCAGGCTTCCCGCTGAATTCACTTCAAATCTGGGCCGTGAGATTGGTTTTTGGTCAATGGTCTTGGGCGTGATCCAAGGGCTGGGAGGTTGTCTTCAACCTCCAGCCTAGGGTTTCATGGAAAACCAGGCCTCATGCGCTGATCTTTCTCTCCCTCGTTCTCCCTCATCTCCCCATGGAATCCCACGATATAAAAAACAAAAACACCCTCCTTTCTTCCCTGCACACGACCCTGCTTTCAGTTTCTCCTAAAACCTCCCCTAGCATCAAACCCGATAGATGTAACCCTAGGGCACCATGAAATGTTCCTGACACGCATGCTAATGGAACTTGCTCAGACTTGTACTATTGTAATCTACACATATTGGTGATCATTCTAAACATAAAAGCTAAGGTTATCATGCCTTGAATTGGGAATTCTTGGTCAAGAAAAGAAAACTGCCATAACTCAAACCATCATTGATTGCTCTAACAGTTAGTGTACATGCTCTTCTATGCTATCCTAACACTTTTAACCTAAAAAGAACCTCTAACTTGCCATAAATAAAGGTGCACAAATGAAAATGCAAACCTGCAAGATTGAAGAGGATAGCTATGAACTCTTGCACTAGAGGTCTTGGCAAGCCTCAAAGATGATCCTTGGAGTGTGTTGAGCCTTCTGTTTGCAAAAGAAATGGAGAAAGAAGCTTGGATTCTTGGCTGCAATTCTGATGTGTCTTCTTGAATTGTGAAAGCTAGCTCCTCAAAATGCCATGGACAGACCTTGAAAGATGCTCTTTCCTACTCACAATACACCAAAGATTGAAGATGAATGAGAAGCTTGAACAGAAATGGAAGATTATGGATGATCCCTCAATTCCTTGCAAATGAATCAATCTCTTAATTCTCTCTATTCCCCCTCTCAATGTACCAACCTTGCCAACCTCTCATCACACTATGAGGTACTCTTTAAATAGCAATCCATGGAAGCTTCTAGAATCATCTAGAATCCACTAGAAAAGTTTGGATTCTCTCCTTTGGTGACAAGTTGAACATACCATATCTCATGAGTTAGGCCTTGTAAACTTGTGTCAAAATCTCATTACAAGAGATATTGAGATCATATGTGCAAAAATCAGGCCAAACTTGCCTTGTGTAGAATCTTCCAAGGATGCCTTAAGATACAAGTTACAATTTTTCAAAGCAACCTTCATTTTTGGGCCTCAAATCAAAATTCTGTTTAAACCAAAGTTTTTAGAATGTTATTTTCATTCAAAATGGTATATTGGATGACCTATTTTGAATTCATAGATCTCCCAAACCAAATTTCAACTTGACTTGAATTAACTTATATGCCTTTTTTAGTTCAAATTTACCAAACTTTGTCATTCCATGCTATGAGCTTTTCCAACAACTCATGACCTCTTTTCTAGGCTTAAAATGCCATTTTGAACAACTTTCATGTTTTGAGTTTTTTCATTTGAGGCTTGGAAATAGGAGATATGGCCTTTGCTTAAAATGACCCATAATCACCAAATGACCAAAATACCCCTGTCTTGCTCAATCCATAAGTTGAGTTCTACAAATCCTATCAAGTACTTATAGTACTCTCTAGAAAGCTAAGAAGATGATCTTCAACATTCATGTTGACCAAGAAATCATAGGAATCATCCTACTAGGGCAAAAGTTGTCTGCAAGTTGGGTGACTTTCAAGGACCCAGATTCACACACCTCAGCTGACCTGTAATTTGTCAAAACCATAACTTGAGCTCTGCAACTCCTATCAAGGACTTCTACCACTCAAATTAAATCTAAGAAGAAGATATACAACATTAATGTTGTGGGGAAGATGATATATCAATCACATCTTGAGCTAAAACTGCCTGGAAGATAGGGATCCAACTAGGGTTTTTTCACTATCCATCCTTAGAAACCCTAACTTAAAACTTCTCAAACTCCTCAATCATGATGAGTTGGTCTAGGAATCATCTTTATAACATCTCCATACATCATTCCATGATCTCATGGCCCTTGGATTGGGTCTCAATCTTCTCCAAAACTTCAGTTGACCTAGGGTTGACTCAGTCAAAACCCTAATTCTACCATTCATGGTTAAATCTTCTGAATTCTTGCCCAATGACTTCTCTGGGCTTCATGATGGCTTTCAAGACATCTCATAAGCTTTCTCAAATCTCCAAGTTCATTCTCAAAGTCTCTGAATCATCTGAGGAGTTCCCACAATTCTCAAGCTAGGAGACACACAACTCTGGTTTCAACCAATTCTCTTGAACTTTCTGATGAAGGTATCAACCTGCAAACACTTGATGGATAAATAATTGTTGGTCAAATTTTGGGGTGCAACAGCTGCCCCTATTCAAACGGCTTGAACCTGACTGGGTGAGAAGCGAACGGATCTCAGCCAATCAAGGTGCGAGACGATTGGATACCGGTAAACCCGAAAATTTGCCAACTGCACGACCACATGATACTCTACGGAGAACAAACCTTCGAACACTGCAACACTAGCTGCTCAACAACTAGCTGGAGAAATATCGATCTGACATCGCCGTTAGTTATCCACGTTAACTTCTTCTGACATTGCCTTCAGACAACCACGACACCCAACATCACCGCTGGAAGACTAAACCTGATATCGCCGTCGAACAATCAAAATACTCCGCATCGCCGCTGGAGAACTACAACACTGAACAACTCTGCCCTGGGGTTCACCCCTGGTAACTGGAACAAAAGGTACACTTGCGTATTTGGAGCTACTCTGCTGGGGATGAGAGACTCAACCAAGCACACTCTGATCTGGGGTTCCCCCTCGAACATCGGAATACTACTGCACAATGATCCCGCTGTAGAACTTCAACATCAAAGACATATGGAACTCTGGCCCCTGGCCACTTCAGCTTCAGCTAGAAAAGGTCTTTAAGTACTTCTGAATATGAATGGAACCCTGGCCCCTGGCCACTCCAGATCCGCTGGAGAATCCTTAAGTTCTTCTGAAGATAGATGAAACCCTGGCCCCTGGCCACTCCAAATCCGCTGGAGAATCTTCAAGTTTTTCTGAAGATAGACATCCTTGGCCTTCAAGGATATAAACCTTGCCCGTCGGCGATTCCAGCTTCAGCTAGAAAAGATCTTCAAGTACTTCTGAAGATAAACATCCTTGACCTTCAAGGATGTAAACTTTTCCCGTCGGCAACTCTGCAGGAGGTATCTTCGAATTCAATCTAAAGAAATGGTCCTTGGCCTTCAAGGATACATGGATCTGCCTTCAGGCAACTCCACCTCTGCTATAGAGCATCCGTGACTTCAGTCAGGGACATACTTCGGCCTTCAGTCCGAAAAAATGAATCCTAGGTCATTCATGACCTTGGGGATAACCTTGCCTTCAGGCACCTTCGCTTCAGCTTGGGAAATCTGTGACTTCAGTCAGAGAAATGGTATCCTGAGCCATTCATGACTCTACGGGGATTCAAATGCTTTGCCTTCAGGCAAACTACGCTTCAGCTGGAGAAACATCTTCGACTTCAGTCAGAAGAAAAACTATTCACTTGATCGCAATCAATCATCACCTCAGGACAACCGACTTGGTCTTCAGGCCAACACAGACCACCTCGTTATATATACAAGCCTTAGAACCTTGTCTTCAGCCACACGTTGATTCATCAACAAGGAAATCTGAATCCATAGGAACCTTCTGATATCGCCTTCAGGCGTTTACGAAATCCATCTTCAGATTAGACATCGTTGTTGGAGCAAACATATCACGCTGCTAAGGACTTCAAGAATCATCTTGAACAAACTCCGTCGGGCACCTTCAAGAATCATCCTGAACTGCTGACCTTTCTGGAGACTTTATCTGCTAGGGATCCCTGGAATCTTCCTGGGCAACTCTCGCTGGGGACGCTACTGGGGGGCTCAAGAATCCATCTTCAGATTAGACATCGTTGTTGGAGCAAACATATCACGCTGCTAAGGACTTCAAGAATCATCTTGAACAAACTCCGTCGGGCACCTTCAAGAATCATCCTGAACTGCTGACCTTTCTGGAGACTTTATCTGCTAGGGATCCCTGGAATCTTCCTGGGCAACTCTCGCTGGGGACGCTACTGGGGGGCTCAAGAATCATCCTAAGCAAACAACTCGGGAAGCTGTACTGAGGTCTTAAGAATCATCTTAAGCAAACGGCTCTGCTGAGGAATTCCAGAATCGTTTTGAACTGCAGACTTCGCTGGGGATCTCAAAAATCATCTTGAGCGAGCGACTGTGGGAATTACACCGGGGTCTTAAGAATCATCTTAAGAAAACGACCTCGTTGGGGAGAGCGTCAGGAATCATCCCGAGCAACTGGTCTTTTGGTGGAGCACCTGTAAAACAAGAATGAGAATAACCTAGATCATGCTTATGATGCATATGCTTCGGTGCCATGCCCCACACGATGGGAATGCTATGCGTTTATGCTAAATGCCATGCAATGTTAAATGCTATGCAGTCATGCACAATGATGCGATCCCGTCAGCAAAATAAATGCCGAAGGGGAATTCTCCTGTAAAGGAGAAAGAATTACTCCGATAGAGGAATCATCCTGCTGAGGAGGACGTGGACATGCCAATATCAATCGGACTTCGTCTGGGGAAATGATCTTCCTTTGACTGCTGCAGGGAAAACGACTTCAGTCGATTACCGCGGGGGAACGAAACTGTACGAGAACCTGGACCTGCTGATATCAATCGCGAGAGTGAACTGCGCGGCCGTCTCGGCTGCTCTTCTGGGGATGAGGACTCTGCGGGGAAACAACTTCAGCTGCTCCACACTCCACTGGGAAAGACCAATCATGATCTGATCAACTTCCAAGGATTCGGCCCTCTTGGACATCTGCAAACTCGGCTGAGGAAGGAGAAGTCATTCTGCTTCGCTGGGGAGAGTGCGACTCTGGGGAAAATACAGCACCAACTTGTCGCACCTCGAAAAATTCATATTCGAAAATACGACCCTCGCGCGAAAGGCGCGGAAAATGCGGTTCGACAGAGTCGCCACCGAACTTTATTTTTCCCGAACAAACGGGAGAGGAAAATATCGAGAAAACCTCTTGAAAATGAAAGGATAGGAACAGGGCTGTCGCAACCAAGTTCCGGGTTCGGGAGTCGGTTACGTGAGGGGAAGGTATTAGCACCCCTCACGTCCGTCGTATTCGACGGGAACCTCTTAAGGTAATTGTGGGGAGTGTTGTTTTAGGTTTACTTGTTTTCTTCTCGCTGGTAAAGGTAGAATTGGTAGGTAAAAGGTTAAAGACGCAAAGGAGAGATGGGTGATTAGAAGATAGGGTGCTCGCCAAGGATTGGGGCCCTTGTGCCTACGTATGCTCATTCGGACGAGAATGAGAAATCAGAGCGCCGTAGTTCGACTACGGGAAAGGATGGGGGAAAACGGAAGATGGGTAGAAGTGTGCTCGCCAAGATCATCGCAATCTTGTGCCTACGTATCTTATATTCAAGAATGAATAAAGAATCAGAGCGTCCGTAGTTCGTGGTAACAACCACGAAAAGATGAGGTTGAATGGGTTGAAGATAAGAGTTGGATATTTTGAAAACGAAAGAATGAACTGATAACAACTCGGGGGCGCGCCCAAGAGCTACTCGTTCGAATATTCAAAGAATGCTAGATTCTAAGAATATCCCTCTTTCGTAAATTTTTAAAAATGTTTTGTGAAAGGATCGAATCGAGAAATGGCATGCGAGGCCAAAAGGAAGTTGTTTTGAACTGGTTCGACGACGTGTCGAAGATTTGATTGAAGATGGATCCGACTTGACGACGTGTCAAGTGTTAGGGTTGTGAGAAACGACATTAGTCCCTGAGGGTGCTCCTAATATCGAGACCACGAGGAATTGTGAACGTGTGTGCAAAATGTCGATGGTTGCGAATGCGTACGAGCACTCGTCTTAGGAGGACGTTGGAAAATGTTTGAGTTTGAAAAAGTCGAAAGGTTGAGTGAATAACAACCCAAAGGGCGTGCCTCGAGAGCTATTCACTCGAAAATTCAAGGAATGCCAGAC
Source organism: Lathyrus sativus (assembly GCA_963859935.3). Lineage (NCBI taxonomy): Eukaryota > Viridiplantae > Streptophyta > Magnoliopsida > Fabales > Fabaceae > Lathyrus > Lathyrus sativus. The sequence continues at coordinate 31,102 of CAWUDS030006585.1, forward strand.
TCCAAGAACCTCCTTCTTGCGAGGTGTGAATCGAAAAAAGATAGTTTGAAAAACGATTTGAAGTGAAATGGGGTATGAAAATAGTTTAAGGTACGAGATGTGAGGGTGTGAGATTGGATTTGAAAATGAGAGAAAATGACAATTATTTGATAAATGAGACGCGGGCCTCACAACCAATTAATTGGGGTATTACCGAAATGCTGGATCTCGACAACACCTTTTTCATTTGGAGAATATTTGAATGAACGATAGAAATATCACACAGAATGCTTGATTCCTATAATATTTCTTTGTTAGAAAAAAAACAATTTTGAAAACGAGAGGTCGAATAATACACTACTTAAGGTGTACACCTTAGTAATGACTATCCAAAAATTCAAGAAGTGCTAGACTTCAAGAATTTAGTTTCTCACGAGTTAATTAAAAAAAATAATTTGAATGAAGATTTAGAAAAATTATTTTTTGAGGACGGTTTTGATTTAATTTAAGAAATAATGTTTGAATAAACAATAAATATATTACACAGAGTGCTAGACTCCTATAATATATTTTTGTTCAAATAATTAAGAACATAACGAAAAACGAACAATATTATCCAAGGCGTACGCCCCAATAATAATTATTCAAAAACTCAAGAGGTGCTAGACCTCAAGAGTTTAATTTTCGCGATGGATTAAGAGAAAGATTTGTGCGTATGGTGATCGAAGGTCGATGGCGAGGCTTTAAAAGCACTCGACTTACGAGGGTAGAAAATGGCTCGAATAATTGAGAATTGTTTTGAAAATTGTTTTAAAGCGTTAAAGCATAAATAAAACAAAAGCGATAAAATTATTACGTCTTGTGGGAGTTGGGGTATACTTTTATCAAATGGATATGAATATAATGAAATAGATAGATCTAACTTACCAAAATGAGTGTGCGTTGTGGCGCGGCAAAAATCTTCTAAAGCATGAGAACTTTTAGTGGCATGATGGTATAAGAATACCGAGTCCATAAATTAGAGTTCAAATAACTCAGAAATTAAACAGTGGCAATACTAATTAGTTTACAAAATTCGCAAAGTTATCGAGATAGGGTAGAATCCAACACATGTGTAATACAAACTTAATCGAAAATTTAATTCACACCACCAAAGGATGCGTGTGGCCGCGAACTAGGGGTCCGCCCTAAAATTCCAACAATTTATTTGGATTGAGACAACAATCTCATGATAAAACCATTAATAAAATCTAACAATCATCTAATAAATTTATAGAGTAACGATTAATAACAAAAAAACCATCGGTAAGGGGAACTTAAACATGAACCTACACTAAATAATAGTAAGCTTATTATATTGCATATACAATGGTATAAACAATTTCACCTCAGGTAATACTTTCTATTCTTAGGATCAAAACTCTTGACTTTTCAAACTTTCCAAATTTTCCATGGGAATGAATATGATAATAGTAAAATGTGAAAATAAACTTTATATCTTTCTTTATTTTTCCTCTGAGATCATAACAATGGAGATCTATACTCTATTTACCAGCTCAATCAATACACGCGCATGCTAGAGACCTAGAGACTTGAAACAGGACAGAAACAACATCATGAAATATTTCATAATTACAACCTTAATATCAATTACCAGAAGAGCATAACCAAATAGAAAATGATTACTGAGATTTGAACTTATCCCACACAACAAACAAACAGAAATCTAATTGCACATATGGTCTCATTTTCAATAAATCAAAACATACACATATAATATCCTAAATATCCAACACAATTATCCAACACAATTACGTCAAAGTCAGACAAATATCTAGATAATAAGAAGCATAGTATAACAGACAAACTCGTTCTGAAATGTTACCATTTAAAATGCCAAGTTCTACTGCGAATCCGAGCAGCTGACTTGAATATGCGGCCTTGTCAGAATCTTCGTCAGTGCAAACAGAACTTGAAGCTGTGGCCGTCAAGTGTCGGTACTGCTACGTGTTTGGCCTAATGGCGGCGTTGCTGGAACTGCTTTGTTGATTTCTACGTCTTAGACGCGGTTGTCCTACTTTTTAATGGTGGCTTCGGCAACTTCTATAGCTTTCAATAACCAGGACAGTTATCAAGAACACCAAGCCTATAATACTGCTGCATTTGATGAACCGGGGAGTAGCAGAACCAGAGGGCATCAAAGTGAGCAGTGTACGACAATCTACGTTTCTCTTTGGTGCTTGAAGCTTCCCTCTCTCATGACATAATGCGTGACATGGTTTGTCGTCAACAGAACCAAAAAGCGATGTCGAAACAATGTCGAAGGTTGCTGCTGCTTTCCTTCAGCCAACTTACACCAGAATTGTAATAGGCGTGAATCTTTGAACAACTACCCAATGGTCAAAGAACAGAATCAGACACTGTCATATTCCAACTGGGGCCACGATTTGTGCAACCAACAGCATATGATGAACCCTTGATTTTGAATGGTTACCGCATCACATACGCGTTACCGATTAAACCCAGACAGCCCGCAAACATTCAGATACCCATGACAGATAGCTAATCGATGTTGCCGAAAACATGTTCGTTGAATGCGCCGCAACGTGGACGCTGAATAATGAGAATCACCGCCTACTCGCGAGCTCAGCTGGGGGAAGACATTGTTCTTGACTTCTCG
>CAWUDS030006586.1:0-33725 GCA_963859935.3 Lathyrus sativus
CCCCGACAGCATATTTAAGCTTTTGATGTAGCATGGACGTCACGGCGCCAGCAGCATGGATCCATGGCCGACCTAAGAGGCAACTGTAGGCGGGCATGATATCCATGATATAGAAAACCGTATTGAACGTCTCTGGACCAACTTGAATTGGCAGGGTCAACTCTCCGAAGACGTGGCGCTTGGTCCCGTCAAAGGCTTTCACTACCAGATCACTGGGTGTGCAAAGCAATCCACGGGTATCTAACTTCATCAGTGCCTTTTTCGGAAGCACATTAAGGGACGAACCCGTATCCACCAGGACATGCGACATAATCGTGCCTCTACACTCTATTGAGACGTGCAAGGCGCTGTTGTGATCTTTTCCCTTAGGAGTCAGCTCCAGATCTGTAAATCCCAACCCATTACCAGCATTAACATGGGCTACCACTTCCTCGAGTTGATTTACTGATATCTCCTGCGGCACGTATGCAGCATTCAATACCTTCAGCAATGCGTTGCGGTGCGCTTCATAACACAGCAACAAGTTAAGAATCGAGATCTTTGACGGAGTCTGATGAAGATGATCTACAATTTTGTAGTCACTCTTCTTGATTAGTCGCATGAACTCTTCAGCATCTTTAACCAGCAAGTCCTTCTCTGCCCCTGCAGGGACCTCTTCGACAGCTTTACCTTTACCCTTTTCCGCAGCGTCAGCTCGGACCACTTTCTCTGCTGCAACCTCCGCTGGCGCAAACACTCTACCGCTTCTAGTGATACCACTGGCCTTGGCAAGATTCTGCACAGTCGATCCGAACGGCTCTAGCTCTATCTTCTGACCATTACAATAAACTTCGGCGCCATAATGCCATGGAACGGCATTAGTGCTTTCGAATGGGATCGGTCCGGCCCTGGTGATAGTGATTGTAGGCGGACGGGGTGCTGAAATAGTGATAGGGTGACGAGGAATAGTAATGGTAGCAACTTCGTCTGCCTGCTTCAGCACGACTTCCCCTGATGCACTCTCAACGCTCGGCTGAACTGTAAAATACCCTCAGACATTAGACTTTGGATACCTTCGATCAGCTGCTCACACCCATCAGGAAGCGTAGCACAAGCCGTACATAACTCTCCGCATCCAGGAAAGAAGCCCTTCTTCAGCAACTTAGCCTTGACAAAACTCAACGCCGTCTTCAAATCTTTGACATCAGTCAGCAAGCCCGCACTCTCCTCAGTGATAACAGCATTCACTCCGCCCCCCTTATGATGAGGCATCGGGTTTTTGGTGACGTTGGGCACACTGTCAGAAAAGTTGAAAACCTTGGTGTTGCACCCCAAAATTTGACCAACAATTATTTACTCATTAAGTGTTTGAAAGTTGATACCTTCATCAGTAAGTTCAAGGGATCCTCAAGAGAAATTTGTTGGAACCAGGGTTGTGTGCTTCACAGCTTGAGAGTTGTGGGTGCCCCTCAGATGATTCTGAGACTTTGAGAATGAACTTGATGTTTTGAGAAAGCCTATGAGATGTCTTGATAGCCATCATGAAGCCCAGAGAAGTCATTATGCAAGAATTCAGAAGATTCAACCATGAATGGTAGAATTAGGGTTTTGACTGGGTCAACCCTAGGATAACTGAAGATTTTGAGAAGGTTGAGACCTAATCCAGGGGCCATGAGATCAGGGAATGATGTATGGATATGTTATAAAGATGATTCCTAGGCCAACTCATCATGATTGAGGAGTTTGAGAAGTTTCAAGTCAGGGTTTCCAAGGATTGTCAGTGAAAAAACCCTAATTTGATCCCTGTTTTCCAGGCAGTTTTAGCTCTAGATGTGATTGATATCTCATCTTCCCCACAACATGAATGTTGTAGAGCTTGTTCTTAGATCTAATATTTGAGTGGTGGAAGTCCTTGATAGGAGTTGCAGAGCTCAAGTTATGGTTTTGACAAATTACAGGTCAGCAGAAGTATGTGAATCTGGGTCCTTGAAAGTCACCCAACTTGCAGACAACTTTTGCCCTAGTAGGATGATTCCTATGATTTCTTGGTCAACATAAATGTTGAAGGGCATCTTCTTAGCTTTAATTTTAGTGGTAGAAGTCCTTGATAGGATTTGTGGAACTCAACTTATGGTTTGAACAAGACAGGGGTATTTTGGTCATTTGTCAGTTATAGGTCATTTTAGCCAATGCCTAAAACTCCTATTTCCAAGCCTCAAATGAAAAAACTCAAAACATGAAAGTTGTTCAAAATGTGATTTTAAGTCTAGAAAGAAGGTCATAAATTGTTGGAAAAGCTCATAGCATGGATATGCATGATTGGTCAAAAATGAACTAAAAATGGCATATAAGTGTAAAAAGTTGGAATTGGAAAGTGGTTTGGAAGATTTAGGAATCCAAATGGGGTCATCCAATATACCATTTTGATTGGAAAAACCATTCTAAAGACAATGGTTCAAGCACATTTTTGAGTTTAGTGAAAAAAATAAAAGTTATTTAAGGTTACTTATGATTAAAGAAACATAACCAAGTTGGATCAAGCTTGGAATGCAAGGGAAAGTGTAAGATGGTGCTGGAAACTTCCATTGAGTGCTATATAACCATGAAATGAACATTGAGCAAGGGTTGGATTTTCATTTTTTGGGCAAATACCTCACAATTTCTCTCATTCTTTTTCATTACATTTTGATCCCAATTCCACAAAACCTTCATCAAATCATCACCAATACTGATTTCATCATCTTCAACCATCATCATGGATTAGAATTCAGCCAAGTTTGGATTGCAATTGGTTCAATTTAGTGCACTTTCTTCACCAAGACAAAAATTGCAATTTCAAGTGGATCTCAAGATTCAAGCGTGCTACACAAGATCTTTTGCATACAGAAAGATCATCATCAAGAAAAGATTGATTTTAGACAGTTTCAAGCATTGAGGAGGAGTATAACCATTGCTGCCATCATCAAGTTGCAGGTTGGTAAATTCATTCAATTCTCTCTGTTTGCATAGTTTTAGATCATGTGGTTAGGGTAATCATGACTAGCGACCATTAGGGATGGATCCTGAGAAGTTAGAGCTCATTCTATGGAGTTTAAGAATTGGACATCATACTTTGAAGATCAAGAACTGGCTGGTTATTGAGTTTTAACATTAATGCTTTAGTTTAGGTTGATCGGTGATGCATGAAGATTAGTTTAGTACCAAGAATTTGAGGTTTCGTGAGGGTGAAAACCTTGAGCATTAACGGAGGTTGAGCTTCGGGTTGGCAGTTTGAGGCTGTTTCAGTGCAAGCTGAGGGCATGGTTGTGTTTGGGGAAGAAAGTTGAGCAAGTTTGCTTTTTACATGAGGGAGTTTGGTTGAGAAACGAGAGAGAATAGGCTGGTAGAAGGTAGCTGCATGGGAGAGTCGTGCATGGCTATGTGAAACCCTAACCAGGCGTGAGGAAGAAGATAGCTGGCTGCCGTTGGATCAAGTCAAGAAGATTGACTGTAATTTTAATCGCACGGCTGTGGTTTAAACGCAGAAGCGGAGGGAATTTTAAAAACCAAAACGCAGTCGTTTGGTTTAGTGACTGATTCTGGGCCTATATGTTCTATTCACACCCCCCACGCGCGCTGGCCCATTTGAATGAACTATCTGACCCTTCTTTTTCCACCCCCCTCCCTTTTATATTGTTTTTATTTCTTTTTAATTCTTAATATTTTTAATGATCTTTAAAAATCCATAAAAAATTGATAAATGATGATTTTTTACTCATTCTTTTTTCTATGTTTAGATAATTTTGTGTAGAAAAATATAAAAATAAAAATGAAATTTTATTTTTAATGTAGATTTTTTAGTGATATTTTCTTTTAAATGGTGTATTTTCTTTCTTTTAGTTGATACCTTATCTTGCAAGAATTGTTTTAGGACCTTCCTTTAGACTTTTTAATTCATTATTTTTTGTGTAATTAGATATTGAACCCTAGTTTCATGTAGGATTTATCTCTTGATTTTTAGAATAAAATTTGATGTAGTTTGATTATTAGACATTTAGGTGTTCTAATTAGGGTTTTAAGTTGTATAGGTAGACTTCAACATTTTATTTTTGGGGTTTATAGGCCAAATTAGTGTATGGGGAATATATGGGTTAAGGGTAAGTATGTATAGAATCCCCTAGAATTTTACTAGAATATTGCATGGTGTTTTAGTATTTTTCATTGATTTTTGAATGTATGGATAGTATGTGTGTTGCTTAAAGGCATAAGTTGTATTGTTGTGTTTTCTTTCCTTCTCTTTTGAGTGTGTGAGCTTTGAAGATTGAGTTGAAGACCTTGGGGATCATCATGGAAGCTTTGAAGACCTTGCAGAGGAGTTTAGCATAGCTTTTGTTGTTTTGTTTATAGGTTTATAGGTGCATAGGCAGAGCCCTAGGTAGAATACTTTGTTCAATAAACAAGGAGTGCTTTGTTCACCTCCTTTCTTCTCTGTGACATAGAGTCCCTTAAGGGTATTCACCTCTCTCCTTTGGAGGGATTAGAGACCTTGCCCTATAAGGTAGAACTTTGAGAGAGCCTTTCCTTTGATGTTAAGTCCTCAATGGCATCCTTTGGAAGTCAGTGAGCACTGTAACATCCTCACCTCATCTTGTTGACTGAATCTTGTCTGCTGGAGCATTGGAGCCATTGAAGATAGAAGCTGAGGCCTTGAAGAGGATGATTCCTTGAAGATTATTGAAGTCTGAAGACTTTGTGAAGATCAAGTTGATGCCTGAAGATCCCTGAAGATAGTGAAGCCTGAAGGTAGAGCTGATCAAAGGAGCTGAAGCTCAAGGGAGAAAATGAGTTGATACTCATGTTGTAGGGTTGATACCTGGAAAGCAAGTGATCTCTGAAGTCTGAAGACTGGGTTGCTGCTGAAGGAGCTGAGGCTTTCTTCTGTTTTCTTTGATGTATTGTGTGTTTTGTCTGATTTGTCTGCTGCATTAGATTAAGCACATTTAGAATAAGTTCAGTCTAAGAGCATGAGTGCATCTGATTGTATTGTTATTGCTTGGCTTTGCTTGCGAGTATTCGGTAGAGCCCATCTCCCTTGCCCATGTGTTTATTTTGCCTGATAGCATTTTATTTCTTTTGTCTGTATGATTACAGTTTACTGTTTTTGCTGGATAGCATGTTGTTTATTTCAGTATGATTACTGTTATTTCATGACTGGCTTGAGGTCGAGACGAGCTTGTGGAGGCTGAAGCCCCACACACATTTCCTCCCTCACTTGCATTGCATGCATTTTACTGTTAAAGCTGATGCTTTTGTCTGTTTTGGTGTATCATTGACATGACCCCTTAGGGCTCTCATTTCCTATGATGAGGATTTGATGATAGACTTTTAGGTTGAAACCTATGCATGACAACATCTAGGAGTTCCCCGTTCAAACTTCAACCATAGGATGAATCCATGGCATGACAACAGTAGGACTTGATAGTCTCCCTCCTAGTTGGGCCTGTTCTCTTCTCATCTCGAAACAGTTTAAGATACAGTAATCATGAATGATTTCTTTCGTACGTTACGAGCCTTAAGCTATCTGAGAAAGGATTGTGGGAGAGTTTCTTTTCCACAGTCTGGATGTTTAGTATGGTACCCTTTGGGTGACATGCGACGCATTCACTCTCAGGTCATAGTCTCTAGTGCGGTTGAAATCGCAAACATAATAAAAAAACACTTCTTTTAGGAGATAACCCGTAGTTTCCCGAACTACGTTTGCTCTGATCTTCCATACTGTGTGGAAGTACGTAGGCATAGGATGCGACGTCCTAGCGAGCAACCTTCCCCCATAATCCTTCATAGGCCGAACTACGTTGACTCTGATTTCTCGTTCCAGATGAGAATACGTAGGCATAAAGCGCGACGCTTTGCCGAGTCATTTTTCTTTTTCAGCCAGCCTTGATAGGTAGATAGATTATAACCAACCCGTCCAAGTAAGCAAACAAGCGAGGATCCCGTCGAGTACGACGGACGTGAGGGGTGCTAATACCTTCCCCTTGCGTAACCGACTCCCGAACCCAGACAATGGTTGCGATGACCTTGTCTTACCCTTTTTCGTCAGGTTTTTCCGATCGTTTCCTTTCCCGCTCTAAGGGATAAATAACGAAAGGTGGCGACTCTTCTGTCATGCCGGAGGCTATCTGGAAACTTTTATCTCAATCCTGACGGAGTGTTGTATAAGAGAAACCACGATCTCGTGCTGCTCAGATGTGTAGATGAGAAAGAGGCGAGTATGCTCATGGAAGAAGTCCATGAAGGCACATTTGGTACGCACGCCGGCGGGCATGCCATGACGAGAAAGATCCTGAGAGCAGGGTATTACTGGCTGACTATGGAGTCGGATTGCTTCAGATTCGCGAGGAAATGTCACAAATGCCAGATTTATGCTGATAAAGTTCATGTGCCGCCGTGCCCATTGAATGTCATGTCCTCCCCTTGGCCGTTCTCCATGTGGGGCATCGACATGATAGGCAAGATCGAGCCCACTGCATCCAATGGTCATCGTTTCATTCTGGTAGCTATCGACTACTTCACCAAGTGGGTGGAGGCAGCCTCGTACGCTAATGTGACCAAGCAGGTGGTAGCTAAGTTCATAAAGAGGGACATCATCTGTCGCTATGGAATTCCCGAGCGGATCATTACTGATAATGGTTCGAATTTGAATAATAAGATGATGAAGGAGCTGTTCCAGAGCTTCAAGATTGAACACCACAACTCATCTCCTTACCGGCCAAAGATGAATGGCGCTGTTGAAGCAGCCAACAAGAACATCAAGAAGATTGTTCAGAAGATGGTTGTGACATACAAAGATTGGCACGAGATGCTGCCGTTTGCCTTGCACGGTTATCGTACGACGGTGCGTACGTCGACCGGGGCAACTCCTTTCTCCTTGGTGTACGGTATGGAAGCTGTCCTACCGTTAGAAGTGGAGATTCCCTCTTTGCGAGTTTTGATTGATGTAAAACTCGACGAGGCAGAATGGATTACGAATCGCTTGAACCAGCTCAGCCTGATGGACGAGAAGAGGTTAGCATCGATTGCATTTGGTCGCCTGTACCAAAGCCGAATGAAGAAAGCTTACGATAAGAAGGTGCGTCCTAGAAGCTTTCAGACGGGTGATCTCGTCCTGAAGAAAATCCTTCCGCCACACTCTGATCACCGGGGCAAGTGGACTCCGAATTACGAAGGGCCGTATGTCGTCAGCAAGGTCTTCTCAGGAGGAGCTTTGTTGTTATCCACGATGGATGGTGAAGATTTTGCATCCCCGGTGAACGCGGACGCAGTTAAAAAATACTTTGCTTGAAAGAGACCCGCTGGACAAAAAAGAAAGAGTCCAGGCAAAAAAGGGGCATCCCGGCGAACCAAAAACAGAATAAAGGGTTCGGGCAAAAATTAGGGATATATTAAAAAATGTACACCCGCGAAGTCGAAAACCTACACTGGGCGGCTTCGGCAAAAAAGGGTATCCCGGTGAACTGAAAACCCGAAAGGGCGGTTCACGCAAAAGTTAGGGATTTGAATAAGCAAATGACTGCGTTCCGCGTAAGGACTTTCATTGTTTAGTGGTTCGGAAGACCTGAGGGCCGTTTATCTGAATCAATCTCTTCCAAAGCTGAAGCGTCAGAGAAGTATCGAAGTCGAGTGGGTCTTAGAGGGATCAACTCATGGTGTTCGTCTACGCCTCGATTGCCAACATTTGTATATACTGATGTATATTTATGTTTCTTTTTTGCGCGGCTTCCTCATTCCAGGAGCTTACTCTGTTGTAAAACATTTTTGCCCATTCAGGGGTTCATCATCAATAAAATGCACATTATTCAGCAATTCTACTTGTCTGTTTAGCATTTATCTGTTTTGTTTGCGAATGAAAACGCCGATGTTTTTGATAAAATGCGCATACATAAACTTGCGGGCCTAGGCCCATTGATTGTTGAAACAATTGATTAACTGAATATTGTCACGAGATGATAACCTGGATGGACCCTTTGAGGAGGGAATCTTGTCTTGTTTGTTTGTGTTGTTGCAGGTGTAAGATGTGCCGTGCGCATCCCCGAAGCAGGGCGAGCCCTCGTTCTCCAGCAGAGTTCAGTAGTCTCTCCTCCGCAGAATCTGAACGCAAATAGTGAGCATTGATATGTCTCCCCAGGCAGAGAGGATTCTCTTCCCCAAGCAGACGCATCCTGAAGGAGCGTCACCCCATCAGCTGAGCCAAGCACCGAAGAATGATGTCGTCTTTCCCCAGCACCGGGTCGCAAGTGCAGATTTCATAGAAGTGTTCGGGTGCCGAAGCTCGTGTTTCCCCAGTAAAGTCTCCAGCGGAATTGAGATTCCCCACCAGAATCAGGCTCTCTCTTGAAGTTGGATGATTCCCTCTTCCCCAGTAGAGTGTTGGAACGACTGATGTTGTATCCCCCTGCAGAATTGTACTCTCCCCCGAAGTCAGATGATTCTTTTCTTCCCCAGTGGAATCAAATTCCTCATCAGAGTCGTGCTCTCCAGTGAAGTAGAATGATTTGTCTCCCCGGCTGAGTCCGCAGAAAAGCAGAATCCTTGGAAGCAGTTGAGACCTTGAGTGGGTATTCCCTAGCAGAGCGTGGGGCAGATGACGCTGTATTTCCCCAGAGTCGCACTCTCTCCAGCGAAGCAGAATGATCTCTCCTTCCCTAGCCGAGTTTGCAGATGTCCAAGAGAGCCGAATCCTTGGAAGGTGATCAGATCATGATTGGTTTTTCCCCAGTGGAGTGTTGAGCAGCTGAAGTTGTCTCCCCACAGAGTGGTTATCCCCAGATTGGCCGAGAAGGCCGCGCAGTTTATTCCCGCGATTGACATCGCCTTCCTTCAGCAGGTTTGGGTTCTCGTAGAGCTTCGTCCCCTGCAGCAGTCAGCTGAAGTTGTTTGCCCTGCAGCAGTCAACCGAAGATCATTTCCCCAAGCGGAGTCCAATTGATATTGGCACGTCCACGTTCTTCCTCCTTGACAGGAGAATTCCTCCCAGCATTTATTTTGCTGATGGGATCGCATCATTGTGCATGACTGCATAGCATTTAACACTGCATGGCATTTAACGTTGCATAGCATTGTGCATGATTGCACAGCGTTTAGCATAAACGCATATCATTCCCACCGTGTGGGGCATAGCGCTGAAGCATATGCATCATAAGCATGATTTAGGTTACTATCATTCTTGTTTACAGGCGCTTCACCAAGAGACCAGTTGCTCAGGACGATTCCTGATATACTCCCCAACGAGGTCACTTTCTTAGGACGATTCTCAAGACCCCGGTGTAATCCCCACAGTCGCTCGCTCAAGATGATTTTTGAGATCCCCAGCGAAGTCTTCAGTTCAAGACGATTCTCGAATCCCTCAGCAGGACCGTTTGCTTAAGATGATTCTTAAGACCTCAGTACAGCTTCCCGAGTTGTTCGCCTAGGATGATTCTTGAGCTCCCCAGTAGCGTCCCCAGAAAGAGTTGCCCAGGAAGATTCCTGGAATACCCGGCAGAATAAAGTCTCCAGAATGGTTATCGGTTCAGGATGATTCTTGAAGGTGCCCGACGGAGCTGTTTGTTCAAGATGATTCTTGAAGTCCTTAGCAGCGTGATATGTCTTCTCCAACAGTGTTGTCTAATCTGAAGATTGACTGCGTAAACGCCTGAAGGCGGTATCAGAAGGTTCCTGTGAGCTCAGATGTCCTTGTTGATGAATCAACGTGTGGCTGAAGACAAGGTTCCAAAGTTTGTAGATATACCAAGATGATCCGTGTTGGTCTGAAGACCAAGTCAGTTGCCCTGAGGTGATGATTGATCGCGATCTAGTGAATAGTGTTTCTTCTGACTGAAGTCGAAGATGTTTCTCCAGCTGAAGCGGAGTTTTGCCTGAAGGCAAAGTGTTTGAATCCCCGTAGAGTCATGAATGGCTCAGGATACCATTTCTTTGACTGAAGTCACAGATTTCCTAAGCTAAAGCGAAGGTGCCTAAGGGCAAGGTTGTCCCCAAGGTCATGAATGACCTAGGATTCATTTTTCGGACTGAAGGCCGAAATATATCCCTGACTGAAGTCACGGATGCTCTATAGCGGAGGTGGAGTTGCCTGAAGGCAGATCTATGCATCCTTGAAGGCCAAGGATGCTTTTTCTAGCTGAAGCTGGAATAGCCGACGGGCAGGGTTTCATTTTTCTTCAGAAGAACTTGAGGATCCTCCAGCGGATCTGGAGTGACCAGGGGCCAGGGTTTCATTCATATTCAGAAATACTTGAATATTTCTCCCAGCGGATCTGGAGTGGCCAAGGGCCAGGGTTTCATATATCTTTAATGTTGAGGTTCTACGGCGGGCAGCGTGCAGCAGTATTCCGATGTTCGTTATGGTTCTGAGGGTGACCCCCAGATCAGAGTGTGCTCGGTTAAGTCTCTCAGTCCCAGCGGAGTAGTTTCAAATACACAAGTGTACCTTTTGTTCCATTCACCAGGGGTGAACCCCAGGTCAGAATTGTTCAGGGTTGCATCAGTTGTCCGGCGGCGAGGTTGGATGTTTGTTCGACGGCGAGGTTGAACGTTTGGATTTGACGGCGAGGTTAGATCATCAGTTGTCCGGCGGCGAGGTTGGATGTTTGTTCGACGGCGAGGTTGAACGTTTGGATTTGACGGCGAGGTCAGATCATCATTTGTCCGGCGGCGAGGTTGGATGTTTGTTCGACGGCGAGGTTGAACGTTTGGATTCGACGGCGAGGTCAAATTATGTTTGTTTGACGGCGAGGTCAGACTCTTTAAATCCCCAGTAAAGATGATGTTTGTACGACGATGATGTCGAGTGTCTCTAAGAGGATGTTTGTTTCCGACGGCGATGTCAGATTCAGTTTTCCAGCGGCGATGTTGGGCGTGTCAAGGTGATCCAGTCTTCCGACGGCGATGTTAGGTGACGCAGATCCTTTAGTTCTCCAGCGGCGATGCGGGGTACTTTGTTTAGAGATGTATTTTCTCCAACGGCGATGCGGGGTATTTTGTTCATTGTTGTATTTTCTCCAGCGGCGATGTTGGATATTTTGGTGATTCAGGTTTAGGTCTCCGGCGGCGATGTTGGGCGCTTGTTTCCCCGAGTTATGGTTGTTCTTGACGGCGATGTCAGATGATTTGGTGTTCCAGCGGCGATGTTGGGCGTTCCTCAGAATCTTGTTTGACGATAATGTCAGGTGGTTTAGTCTTCCAGCGGCGATGGTGGGTGATGTGGTTGTCTGAAGGCAATATCAGAAGAAGTTAACGAGGATAACTGGCGGCGATGTCAGATCAGTATCTCTCCAGCTAGCGGCCGTGCAGCTAGCATTGCAATATTCGAAGATTTGTTCCCCGCAGAGTACCGTGTGCTCGTGCAGTTGGCAAATTTTCGGGTTTACCGGTATTCAATCGTCTCGCACCTTGATTGGTTGAGAGCCGTTCGCTTCTCACCCAGTCAGGTTCAAGCCGTTTGAATAGCGGCAGCTGTTGCACCCCAAAATTTGACCAACAATTATTTACTCATTAAGTGTTTGAAAGTTGATACCTTCATCAGTAAGGACAAGGGATCCTCAAGAGAAATTGGTTGGAACCAGGGTTGTGTGCTTCACAGCTTGAGACTTGTGGGTGCCCCTCAGATGATTCTGAGACTTTGAGAATGAACTTGATGTTTTGAGAAAGCCTATGAGATGTCTTGATAGCCATCATGAAGCCCAGAGAAGTCATTATGCAAGAATTCAGAAGATTCAACCATGAATGGTAGAATTAGGGTTTTGACTGGGTCAACCCTAGGATAACTGAAGATTTTGAGAAGGTTGAGACCTAATCCAGGGGCCATGAGATCAGGGAATGATGTATGGATATGTTATAAAGATGATTCCTAGGCCAACTCATCATGATTGAGGAGTTTGAGAAGTTTCAAGTCAGGGTTTCCAAGGATTGTCAGTGAAAAAACCCTAATTTGATCCCTATCTTCCAGGCAGTTTTAGCTCTAGATGTGATTGATATCTCATCTTCCCCACAACATGAATGTTGTAGAGCTTGTTCTTAGCTTTAATTTGAGTGGTGGAAGTCCTTGATAGGAGTTGCAGAGCTCAAGTTATGGTTTTGACAAATTACAGGTCAGCAGAAGTATGTGAATCTGGGTCCTTGAAAGTCACCCAACTTGCAGACAACGTTTTCCCTAGTAGGATGATTCCTATGATTTCTTGGTCAACATGAATGTTGAAGGGAATCTTCTTAGCTTTAATTTGAGTGGTAGAAGTCCTTGATAGGATTTGTGGAACTCAACTTATGGTTTGAACAAGACATGGGTATTTTGGTCATTTGTCAGTTATAGGCCATTTTAGCCAATGCCTAAAACTCCTATTTCCAAGCCTCAAATGAAAAAACTCAAAACATGAAAGTTGTTCAAAATGTGATTTTAAGTCTAGAAAGAAGGTCATAAATTGTTGGAAAAGCTCATAGCATGGATGTGCATGATTGGTCAAAAATGAACTAAAAATGGCATATAAGTGTAAAAAGTTGGAATTGGAAAGTGGTTTGGAAGATTTAGGAATCCAAATGGGGTCATCCAATATACCATTTTGATTGGAAAAACCATTCTAAAGACAATGGTTCAAGCACATTTTTGAGTTTAGTGAAAAAAATAAAAGTTATTTAAGGTTACTTATGATTAAAGAAACATAACCAAGTTGGATCAAGCTTGGAATGCAAGGGAAATTGTAAGATGGTGCTGGAAACTTCCATTGAGTGCTATATAACCATGAAATGAACATTGAGCAAGGGTTGGATTTTCATTTTTTGGGCAAATACCTCACAATTTCTCTCATTCTTTTTCATTACATTTTGATCCCAATTCCACAAAACCTTCATCAAATCATCACCAATACTGATTTCATCATCTTCAACCATCATCATGGATTAGAATTCAGCCAAGTTTGGATTGCAATTGGTTCAGTTTAGTGCACTTTCTTCACCAAGACAAAAATTGCAATTTCAAGTGGATCTCAAGATTCAAGCGTGCTACACAAGATCTTTTGCATACAGAAAGATCATCATCAAGAAAAGATTGATTTTAGACAGTTTCAAGCATTGAGGAGGAGTATAACCATTGCTGCCATCATCAAGTTGCAGGTTGGTAAATTCATTCAATTCTCTCTGTTTGCATAGTTTTAGATCATGTGGTTAGGGTAATCATGACTAGCGACCATTAGGGATGGATCCTGAGAAGTTAGAGCTCATTCTATGGAGTTTAAGAATTGGACATCATACTTTGAAGATCAAGAACTGGCTGGTTATTGAGTTTTAACATTAATGCTTTAGTTTAGGTTGATCAGTGATGCATGAAGATTAGTTTAGTACCAAGAATTTGAGGTTTTGTGAGGGTGAAAACCTTGAGCATTAATGGAGGTTGAGCTTCGGGTTGGCAGTTTGAGGCTGTTTCAGTGCAAGCTGAGGGCATGGTTGTGTTTGGGGAAGAAAGTTGAGCAAGTTTGCTTTTTACATGAGGGAGTTTGGTTGAGAAACGAGAGAGAATAGGCTGGTAGAAGGTAGCTGCATGGGAGAGTCGTGCATGGCTATGTGAAACCCTAACCAGGCGTGAGGAAGAAGATAGCTGGCTGCCGTTGGATCAAGTCAAGAAGATTGACTGGAATTTTAATCGCACGGCTGTGGTTTAAACGCAGAAGCGGAGGGAATTTTAAAAACCAAAACGCAGTCGTTTGGTTTAGTGACTGATTCTGGGCCTATATGTTCTATTCACACCCCCCACGCGCGCTGGCCCATTTGAATGAACTATCTGACCCTTCTATTTCCACCCCCTCCCTTTTATATTGTTTTTATTTCTTTTTAATTCTTAATATTTTTAATGATCTTTAAAAATCCATAAAAAATTGATAAATGATGATTTTTTACTCATTCTTTTTTCTATGTTTAGATAATTTTGTGTAGAAAAATATAAAAATAAAAATGAAATTTTATTTTTAATGTAGATTTTTTAGTGATATTTTCTTTTAAATGGTGTATTTTCTTTCTTTTAGTTGATACCTTATCTTGCAAGAATTGTTTTAGGACCTTCCTTTAGACTTTTTAATTCATTCTTTTTTGTGTAATTAGATATTGAACCCTAGTTTCATGTAGGATTTATCTCTTGATTTTTAGAATAAAATTTGATGTAGTTTGATTATTAGACATTTAGGTGTTCTAATTAGGGTTTTAAGTTGTATAGGTAGACTTCAACATTTTATTTTTGGGGTTTATAGGACAAATTAGTGTATGGGGAATATATGGGTTAAGGGTAAGTATGTATAGAATCCCCTAGAATTTTACTAGAATATTGCATGGTGTTTTAGTATTTTTCATTGATTTTTGAATGTATGGATAGTATGTGTGTTGCTTAAAGGCATAAGTTGTATTGTTGTGTTTTCTTTCCTTCTCTTTTGAGTGTGTGAGCTTTGAAGATTGAGTTGAAGACCTTGGGGATCATCATGGAAGCTTTGAAGACCTTGCAGAGGAGTTTAGCATAGCTTTTGTTGTTTTGTTTATAGGTTTATAGGTGCATAGGCAGAGCCCTAGGTAGAATACTTTGTTCAATAAACAAGGAGTGCTTTGTTCACCTCCTTTCTTCTCTGTGACATAGAGTCCCTTAAGGGTATTCACCTCTCTCCTTTGGAGGGATTAGTGACCTTGCCCTATAAGGTAGAACTTTGAGAGAGCCTTTCCTTTGATGTTAAGTCCTCAATGGCATCCTTTGGAAGTCAGTGAGCACTGTAACATCCTCACCTCATCTTGTTGACTGAATCTTGTCTGCTGGAGCATTGGAGCCATTGAAGATAGAAGCTGAGGCCTTGAAGAGGATGATTCCTTGAAGATTATTGAAGTCTGAAGACTTTGTGAAGATCAAGTTGATGCCTGAAGATCCCTGAAGATAGTGAAGCCTGAAGGTAGAGCTGATCAAAGGAGCTGAAGCTCAAGGGAGAAAATGAGTTGATACTCATGTTGTAGGGTTGATACCTGGAAACCAAGTGATCTCTGAAGTCTGAAGACTGGGTTGCTGCTGAAGGAGCTGAGGCTTTCTTCTGTTTTCTTTGATGTATTGTGTGTTTTGTCTGATTTGTCTGCTGCATTAGATTAAGCACATTTAGAATAAGTTCAGTCTAAGAGCATGAGTGCATCTGATTGTATTGTTATTGCTTGGCTTTGCTTGCGGGTATTCGGTAGAGCCCAGCTCCCTTGCCCATGTGTTTATTTTGCCTGATAGCATTTTATTTCTTTTGTCTGTATGATTACAG
Source organism: Lathyrus sativus (assembly GCA_963859935.3). Taxonomy (NCBI): domain Eukaryota; kingdom Viridiplantae; phylum Streptophyta; class Magnoliopsida; order Fabales; family Fabaceae; genus Lathyrus; species Lathyrus sativus. Next base: position 15,279 of record CAWUDS030006586.1, read on the forward strand.
TTTACTGTTTTTGCTGGATAGCATGTTGTTTATTTCAGTATGATTACTGTTATTTCATGACTGGCTTGAGGTCGAGACGAGCTTGTGGAGGCTGAAGCCCCACACACATTTCCTCCCTCACTTGCATTGCATGCATTTTACTGTTAAAGCTGATGCTTTTGTCTGTTTTGGTGTATCATTGACATGACCCCTTAGGGCTCTCATTTCCTCTGATGAGGATTTGATGATAGACTTTTAGGTTGAAACCTATGCATGACAACATCTAGGAGTTCCCCGTTCAAACTTCAACCATAGGATGAATCCATGGCATGACAACAGTAGGACTTGATAGTCTCCCTCCTAGTTGGGTCTGTTCTCTTCTCATCTCGAAACAGTTTAAGATACAGTAATCATGAATGATTTCTTTCGTACGTTACGAGCCTTAAGCTATCTGAGAAAGGATTGTGGGAGAGTTTCTTTTCCACAGTCTGGATGTTTAGTATGGTACCCTTTGGGTGACATGCGACGCATTCACTCTCAGGTCATAGTCTCTAGTGCGGTTGAAATCGCAAACATAATAAAAAAACACTTCTTTTAGGAGATAACCCGTAGTTTCCCGAACTACGTTTGCTCTGATCTTCCATACTGTGTGGAAGTACGTAGGCATAGGATGCGACGTCCTAGCGAGCAACCTTCCCCCATAATCCTTCATAGGCCGAACTACGTTGACTCTGATTTCTCGTTCCAGATGAGAATACGTAGGCATAAAGCGCGACGCTTTGCCGAGTCATTTTTCTTTTTCAGCCAGCCTTGATAGGTAGATAGATTATAACCAACCCGTCCAAGTAAGCAAACAAGCGAGGATCCCGTCGAGTACGACGGACGTGAGGGGTGCTAATACCTTCCCCTTGCGTAACCGACTCCCGAACCTAGACAATGGTTGCGATGACCTTGTCTTACCCTTTTTCGTCAGGTTTTTCCGATCGTTTCCTTTCCCGCTCTAAGGGATAAATAACGAAAGGTGGCGACTCTTCTGTCATGCCGGCACCTTATTTTCGCGCAAGCGACACTTGGCGTCCACCAAGTCCTGGACTTTGTGCTTAAAAGCTTTACAATTCTCAATCGTATGGCCCGGTGTGTAACACCCCCTTCTATACCCCAAATAATTGCATATAAAACAATTAAGCACATACAAGTTATCAGAGTAAAAAGGTTTTATAATCAGGTATAAAAGAAGAATGCCACAATTTCACCAATAAAACACTTTCACAATTTGCTCCATAAAATATGTAACATTTTCAATTTAAGCGGAAGATAAAATCATTTAATCAGCTCCAAATATTAATTCACGTACACATAAGCTATCCAATTTAATATATATCATATCAGTTAGATTACAAAACCACATCAGCTGATACACCGCAATGTATCACAAAAGAATGACTATACTAGTCTAACTACCCGGTGTTACATATCAGAGCAGTAGACTCAAAAGAATGAAGACTATTCTTCACAAAAGGACTCCAGCATCCTAATCTGCAATGCCTCATAGAGCATTATAAAACAGCAGAAGGGTGAGAAATATAACCATAATAATCAAAGCATAAGATTATATATATATAGGTAATCATATAACACATATTCACATTTCTCACCATACTTCATTCTCTTAGTCATATATATTACCACACATGTATATATACAAACATGGATATCCACAAGCCTTCCCACATTATGTATACACTTACAATTTCCACAATCTCATCAGCCACACATAAGCATCACTTCATGCATATGTCATATATCAATGTGACTCAACAACTCAATGCAACTCATGCAATGCGGTACCGACTCTCGTTATCTTTTTTCGGTTTTTACATTAAACCGGGTCCACACTTCTAGACCGATAACCCGTTATCTTTTTTCGGTTTTTACATTAAACCGGGTCCACACTTCTAGACCGATAACCACAAAGGCCCGTCCTCTAAGCCTTCAAACCCACACTTCTAGGTTTGGGACAAGCCACTAGTTTCCACGAAACTAACAGACATTGCCTCTTGACTAAATGATGCATGTACAATCAACCACAACAAATGCACTTAAGACCGACATCTTAATCCCATGCATTTACATAATTCATCACTTCAAGAATTACACAATGATTGTACATACAACATATATCAAACATTTATCAATGTATTCATTTCACACATCATCATATTCAACAACAATGCACACATATCACATATGTTCCCATGCATTCACACCACAATCGCATACATATATGCAGTCGCAATTCATTAGACGATACACATACATTTCTCATTGTATTCCCATGTGTCTCTAATTATCACAAAAATCAAGGTATTCTCATTACAATACCAATCATACAATTATAAGTTATGCACACATATTCAAAATGTTCTCATGCATACTCATTACATAATTGTACACAACAATCAAACATCCACAACTCTAGGATTCACGCCCGAAGGCTACCCACATCACATGTTATCGTAATAGTTCACATACTCATTCATATCAATAGAAGTATAAACATATGCGAATCAACCAAACAATCACCATTTGGATAACACAGCAAAGAAAATATACTGCCCACATTCGCCTTCATTCGCCTGGCGAACCCTCGCAGCGAACCTTCGCCTGGCCTTCGCCTGGCGAACTCTCTCAGCGAACACTCGCTAGGCTTCGCCTGGCGAGACTTCCCAGCGAGCCCAAGCCAGTAGCTACTGACTTCATTCGCCACCATTCGCCAGCACCTTCGCTGGGCGAACCTTCGCCATCCCACTTCGCCTGGCGAGCCCACCAGCGAAGTCTACTGGGACTTAAATATAATTATTCGCCAACATTCGCTAGGCTTCGCCTGGCGAAGCTTCGCCTTCGCTCGCCTGGCGAGAGCCAGCGAACCTGCGCAGAACAGAACCCTATTCTGTTCCACCTCCACAATCCACCATCATCCAACTTCTCACACGACAAAATCAGTACAAACATCATACCCTCATGTTACCCGACTATTCTACGGCATTATTTCCAAGTTCCAACCGATTAAATCATCAATCTACCGATTATTCCAACTTTTGCCCTAATTGGAAAGTGATGAAAACTCTAGCAAAACCCCAACCCAACATACATAACATCATACAATGATCAAATAGAAACATTTCTCACCCTTACCTCGATTAATCGGAGCTTTGATGTTGGTTCTTGATGATTTCCACTTTCCCTCTTCTTCTCTTCTCTTTCTCTCCTTTCTTCTTCTTTCCTCTTTCTTTCCAAATGTTTTCTATCTTTCTTTTCTTTTCTTTCTCTCTTATATATTCCTTCATTTTCCTTCCTTCCAATTTCCTTCTCAATTCTCTATTAATCCCAATTAATAAAAATTAATTCCCAACATTAATAAAATCCCACTAGATAAATTAGTTACTACAATTAATTATTTAATGAAATTTGGGCTGTTACAACTCTCCCCCACTTTAGGAATTTTCGTCCTCGAAAATGTTACCTGATTCAAACAGTTCTGGATAAGACTCCTTCATCCGACTCTCAAGCTCCCAAGTAACATTTCCACCAGCCGGTCCTCCCCAAGCGACCTTTACTAAAGCAATCTCTTTACCTCGAAGCTGCTTCAATTTCCGATCCTCAATCCGCATAGGTGATGCCTCAACAGTCAGGTTATCTCTCACCTGCACATCATCTACTTGGACTACATGAGACGGATCCGCAATGTATTTCCTCAACTGAGATACATGGAATACGTCATGAAGATTAGCAAGCGACGGTGGTAAAGCCACACGATAGGCGACTTCTCCTATCCTTTGCAAAATCTGATAAGGACCAATGAAACGCGGCGACAACTTGCGCGACTTCAGTGCCCTACCAACACCTGTCATCGGAGTGACTCGAAGAAATACATGATCTCCCTCTTGAAATTCAAGTGCCTTCCTCCTCTTGTCATAATAACTCTTCTGACGACTCTGAGCAACTCTCATCTTATCTTATCAGTAGTCTGTTGAACTAACTCGGGTCCAACAACCGAACTCTCTCTCCGGACTCGAACCAACATAATGGTGTTTCCTACAACCTCCTACCATACAACGCCTCAAATGGTGCACATACCAATACTCGAATGGAAACTGTTGTTGTAGGTAAACTCAATCAAAGGCAAGTAGCTATCCCAAGCGCCTCCTTTTTCCAATACACAAGCTCTCAAAAGATCTTCAAGCGACTGAATCGTCCTCTTCCGTCTGACCATCAGTCTGAGGATGATACGCTGAACTCAAACGCAACTTAGTACCTCAAAGCACTCTGCAGGCTCTCCCAAAATCTCGAAATAAACCGCGGATCTCTATCCGAAACAATACTCAGCGGAATACCATGCAGGCACACAATCCTTTCAATATACAACTTAGCCAACTTCTCCAAAGGGTAATCCATACGCATAGGAATAAAGTGAGCAGATTTAGTCAACCTGTCCACGATAACCCAAATAGCCTCAAAATTACTCGGCGTCCTCGGCAAACCCGATACAAAATCCATGGAGATACTATCCCATTTCCACTCAGGAATAAACAACGGCTTCATCAAACCTGATGGCTTCTGATGCTCAATCTTCGACTTCTGGCAAGTCAAACAAGAATACACAAATTCCGCAATATCCTTCTTCATACTAGGCCACCAAAATACTTTCCTCAAATCCTGATACATCTTAGTAGCACCCGGATGAATACTCAATCCGCTACGATGTCCTTCCTCAAGGGATGCTCTTCCTAAGCTCAACCATGTTCGGAACACAAACTCGGTCCCCGACATCTCATAATACCATTCTCATCAATCCGAAAATCACCACCTTGGCCATTGGTTGATTAAAGTCAACCGATCAACTAAACTCAAATCCGATTTCTGTCCTTCTCGAGAATTTCGTCCAAAATACCACTCGTAAGCTTTAACATACCCAACTTAAATCCAAAAGAAGTTTTCTCACCTACCAAACTCAAATCCCGAAATTGCTCGACCAATTCTAACTCTTTCACCATCAATGCTGACATATGCAATGAGATTTCCGACTCAATGCATCCGCTACTACATTCGCTTTACCCGGATGGTAGTTCAAGCCAAAATCATAATCCTTCAAAAGTTCAAGCCATCTTCTTTGTCTTGCATTCAATTCCTTTTGATCAAAAAGATATCTCAAACTCTTGTGATCACTAAACACTTCAAATCTTGCGCCAAATAAATAATGCCTCCAAAGTTTCAACACGAACACAACGGGCGGCCAACTCTAAGTCATGCGTCGGATAATTCTTCTCATGCACTTTGAGTTGCCTCGAAGCATAAGCCACAACTTGGTTATTCTGCATCAACACACCTCCTAAACCCATCAAAGAAGCATCACAATACACAACGAATGGTTCTTCCGGATTTGGCAGAATCAAAACAGGGGCTGTCGTCAACCTTCGCTTAAGTTCTTGAAAACTCGCTTCACACTTGGCGTCCCAAACAAAGGCTTGACCCTTCCTAGTCAACTGCGTCAACGGCAACGATAAATTAGAAAATCCTTCAATAAACTTCCGATAATAACCGGCTAAACCAAGAAAACTTCTGATCTCAAAAACTGACTTCGGAGCCTCCCATTGCGACACCCGCTTCAACCTTCGACGGATCAACCGCAACACCACTACTAGAAATCACATGACCAAGGAAACTAACTTCCTTCAACCAAAATTCACACTTAGAAAGCTTCGCGAACAACTGCTTCTCTCTCAGCACAGATAACACAATCCTCAGATGCTCGGCATGCTCTCCCTCGCTCTTCGAATAAACCAAGATGTCGTCGATAAACACCACCACAAACTTATCCAAATAAGGATGGAAAATCCTATTCATGTACTCCATAAATACACCTGGTGCATTAGTCACACCAAATGGCATCACGGAATACTCATAGTGTCCATACCTCGTCCGAAAGGCCGTTTTCTGAATATCCTCAGCTTTCACACGGATCTGATGATACCCAGATCTCAAATCAATCTTGCTGAAAACGCTTGCACCAACCAACTGATCCATCAGATCATCAATCCTTGGAAGTGGATACTTATTCTTAATAGTCACCTTGTTCAACTGTCTGTAATCCACACAGAGCCTCATAGAACCCTCTTTCTTCTTAACCAACAAGACCGGTGCACCCCACGGTGACACGCTCGGACGAATAAACCTCTTTTCAAGCAAATCCTCAAGTTGAATCTTCAACTCTTTTAACTCCGAGGCCGACATACGATATGGAGCCATCGATATCGGACTAGTTCCAGGAATCAAATCTACCGAAAACTCCACTTCTCGCTCCGGCGGTAAATCCTTTATCTCTTCAGGGAATACTTCCGGGAAATCTCTAACAATGGGCAAAGCCTCAATCTCTTCACTCTCACTAGTCCTCAAAGTTGACATAAGCATAAATACCTTAGCCCCCATCTTGCACCGATTCTTTCACTTGTTTCTTCGTCATAAACAAATCTCTTTCAACATCCGAATCGGGAAAAATAACCGTTTTGTCAAAACAGTTAATATACACACGATTGAATTTTAACCAATTCATTCCAAGAATGACATCAAGTTGATCCAAATGAAGACACACTAAATCAATCCCAAAATCTCTACCGAAAATACTCAACGGGCAATTCAAGCAAACATACGGTGTAGTTACCGAACCCATAGCAGGAGTATCAATAACCATACCGCCACCAATCACAGACAACTCAAGATTCAACCTTCTAACACAATCCAAAGAAATAAAAGAATGCGTAGCTCCGGTATCAATTATAGCGATCAAAGGTATACCATTAATAAAACACGTACCTCGGATCAATCGATCGTCGCTAGCAGTCTCAGATCCAGAAAGAGCGAACACTTTCCCGCTCCCTTGATTCTTCTTCGGCTTATCACATTTCGTACTAATGTGTCCTTGCTCACCACAGTTATAGCAAGTAACACCCGTACCGCTTTTGCACTCAAGCGCCTTGTGGCCTGGCTTGCCACACTTAAAACACCTCGGTTCAACACTTTTGCACTCCGGGGCACGATGCCCCGCTTCACCACAAGTGTAACACCTAACCGGGGTAGAAACTCCCCCACTTGGCTTCTTGCCAAAACCAACCTTTTGTTTCCCCTTATCAGCAGGAGTTACGTAAGGTTTTCCTCTGAATTGTCCCTTTCCTTTCTTGTCACTTAGACTCTTGTAGTGGCTGGACCTAGCCCTACTGTCTTCGTCATAAATTCTGCTCTTGTTAACCAACTCAGAAAACCGCCTGATTTCCTGGTATCCAATAGCTTGTCTAATCTCAGGTCTCAAACCGTTCACAAACTTGAGGCACTTAGACCTCTCAGCATTACCAGTATTATAGTGAGGACAAAATTTGATCAACTCCTCAAATTTCTCCGCATACTCAGCAACCGTCGAATTACCTTGCTTCAACTCAAGAAATTCGATCTCTTTCTTCCCCCGCACATCCTCTGGAAAATACTTCTCCAGAAAAGTTTCTCTAAACAAATCCCACGTAATCACAATATCATCTTCCTCAAATCTTTGGCGAGTATTACCCCACCAATCTTCAGCTTCTTCTTCGAGCATATGAGTCCCAAACTGCACCTTCTGTGCATCCGAGCAATTCATAACTCGAAAAATCTTTTCCACAGCTTTCAACCAAATTTGTGCCTTGTCCGGTTCATGAGTTCCCTTGAAGACCGGAGGGTTATTCTTTTGGAATTTCCCCAAAGCACGGAATCCATCATCAGCATGATTCCTCACATTCACATTGGCCGGAGGATTCTGCCCAATTGCCCCCGCCAATCTCGTCAATGCCTCCGCAATCGCTTCGTCGTTCCTCCCTGCAACCATCTTACTAATTCCAACAACAGAACCACGTAAGAACAACCAATATTGATAATGCATCACACGCATATCAATAACACATAGGGAAAAACACTCTAACAACTTGGCCGGACGGACCGACCTGCTCTGATACCACTATTGTAACACCCCCTTCTATACCCCAAATAATTGCATATAAAACAATTAAGCACATACAAGTTATCAGAGTAAAAAGGTTTTATAATCAGGTATAAAAGAAGAATGCCACAATTTCACCAATAAAACACTTTCACAATTTGCTCCATAAAATATGTAACATTTTCAATTTAAGCGGAAGATAAAATCATTTAATCAGCTCCAAATATTAATTCACGTACACATAAGCTATCCAATTTAATATATATCATATCAGTTAGATTACAAAACCACATCAGCTGATACACCGCAATGTATCACAAAAGAATGACTATACTAGTCTAACTACCCGGTGTTACATATCAGAGCAGTAGACTCAAAAGAATGAAGACTATTCTTCACAAAAGGACTCCAGCATCCTAATCTGCAATGCCTCATAGAGCATTATAAAACAGCAGAAGGGTGAGAAATATAACCATAATAATCAAAGCATAAGATTATATATATATAGGTAATCATATAACACATATTCACATTTCTCACCATACTTCATTCTCTTAGTCATATATATTACCACACATGTATATATACAAACATGGATATCCACAAGCCTTCCCACATTATGTATACACTTACAATTTCCACAATCTCATCATCCACACATAAGCATCACTTCATGCATATGTCATATATCAATGTGACTCAACAACTCAATGCAACTCATGCAATGCGGTACCGACTCTCGTTATCTTTTTTCGGTTTTTACATTAAACCGGGTCCACACTTCTAGACCGATAACCCGTTATCTTTTTTCGGTTTTTACATTAAACCGGGTCCACACTTCTAGACCAATAACCACAAAGGCCCGTCCTCTAAGCCTTCAAACCCACACTTCTAGGTTTGGGACAAGCCACTAGTTTCCACGAAACTAACAGACATTGCCTCTTGACTAAATGATGCATGTACAATCAACCACAACAAATGCACTTAAGACCGACATCTTAATCCCATGCATTTACATAATTCATCACTTCAAGAATTACACAATGATTGTACATACAACATATATCAAACATTTATCAATGTATTCATTTCACACATCATCATATTCAACAACAATGCACACATATCACATATGTTCCCATGCATTCACACCACAATCGCATACATATATGCACTCGCAATTCATTAGACGATACACATACATTTCTCATTGTATTCCCATGTGTCTCTAATTATCACAAAAATCAAGGTATTCTCATTACAATACCAATCATACAATTATAAGTTATGCACACATATTCAAAATGTTCTCATGCATACTCATTACATAATTGTACACAACAATCAAACATCCACAACTCTAGGATTCACGCCCGAAGGCTACCCACAGCACATGTTATCGTAATAGTTCACATACTCATTCATATCATAGAAGTATAAACATATGCGAATCAACCAAACAATCACCATTTGGATAACACAGCAAAGAAAATATACTGCCACATTCGCCTTCATTCGCCTGGCGAACCCTCGCAGCGAACCTTCGCCTGGCCTTCGCCTGGCGAACTCTCTCAGCGAACACTCGCTAGGCTTCGCCTGGCGAGACTTCCCAGCGAGCCCAAGCCAGTAGCTACTGACTTCATTCGCCACCATTCGCCAGCACCTTCGCTGGGCGAACCTTCGCCATCCCACTTCGCCTGGCGAGCCCACCAGCGAAGTCTACTGGGACTTAAATATAATTATTCGCCAACATTCGCTAGGCTTCGCCTGGCGAAGCTTCGCCTTCGCTCGCCTGGCGAGAGCCAGCGAACCTGCGCAGAACAGAACCCTATTCTGTTCCACCTCCACAATCCACCATCATCCAACTTCTCACACGACAAAATCAGTACAAACATCATACCCTCATGTTACCCGACTATTCTACGGCATTATTTCCAAGTTCCAACCGATTAAATCATCAATCTACCGATTATTCCAACTTTTGCCCTAATTGGAAAGTGATGAAAACTCTACCAAAACCCCAACCCAACATACATAACATCATACAATGATCAAATAGAAACATTTCTCACCCTTACCTCGATTAATCGGAGCTTTGATGTTGGTTCTTGATGATTTCCACTTTCCCTCTTCTTCTCTTCTCTTTCTCTCCTTTCTTCTTCTTTCCTCTTTCTTTCCAAATGTTTTCTATCTTTCTTTTCTTTTCTTTCTCTCTTATATATTCCTTCATTTTCCTTCCTTCCAATTTCCTTCTCAATTCTCTATTAATCCCAATTAATAAAAATTAATTCCCAACATTAATAAAATCCCACTAGATAAATTAGTTACTACAATTAATTATTTAATGAAATTTGGGCTGTTACACGGTGCCCCAGTATGGAACTCACAAGTAGCATTGGCGTCATACCCCGGTGGTGGTGCCCCTGTTAAGGGAGCCAACGTCCTCTTTTGAACTAGCTGAAGCTGCAGCAAAGTTTGCAGAAGCTGCGCATATGACATAGGTGGAGTTTCAAAATGACGGTTTGTCAGGGGAGCCCGATTCTGATATCTTTTATACCCCTGCTGATTCTGCTGCTGGGGCTGCTGCTGGGGCTGCGGCGGGGCAGCTGGGATATTTATGCTAGCAATCTGAGGCTGAGGGCCCTTGCCCTTTCTCCTAGCATTAGTGAAAGCACTGGCATCTCCCTCTCGACGCTTGCCAGCGTAAGGTTTCTTGCTACTTCCTCCAGCTGAGGATGATTCGCCCTGAATTTTTCCAATCTTTATACCGTTCTCAACATGCTCGCCCAGAGTGATGAGAGCCGAGAATGTTCCAGACATGCCACTGACCAGCTTTTCATAATAGATTCCAGGAAGGGTAGCCACGAACATTTGCACTAGCTCACGCTCAACCATCGGCGGTTGAACCCGAGCAGCCAGCTTACGCCACCGCTGGGCGTATTCTTTGAAGCTTTCATTGTTCCGCTGTGAGAGATTCTGAAGCTGAACTCGGTTGGGAGCCAAGTCGCTATTGTATTGATAGTGGAGGACGAACGCTTCTGCAAGATCTTTCCAGGTGCGCACAGTAGCGGGCTCCAAACCCATATACCATTCGAGTGATGGGCCAGAAAGACTATCCTGAAAGAAGTGCATCAGCAACTTCTCATCGTCAGAATAAGCGGACATCTTTCTATAATAAGATCGGAGGTGGACCCGGGGGCAAGTAGTACCCTTATACTTCTCGAAGACAGGCACCTTGAATTTATGAGGTACCTTAAAGTCAGCAATCAACCCGAGCTTGGACATGTCAACGCCCAATGTGTTCTGATTTTCGATGTCTCTCATCTTGTCTTCCAGCGCTTTGAACCTGAGTCGAGCTTCAGCATTCAACTCTGCTTCTACACCTCTCTGAGAGAATATGTCATCCTGATGGTCCTCCAGCCACGGTAGAGGCACCAACAGATTTCCTGCACCAGCATTGCCGTTGACCGGCCCCATGTTAACATTGGCTCCCAAACTACCATTGCCGACGCCTGCCGCATTGAGTCCGAGATTAGTCATCAGATTGCCGTTAGCACTGTCGTTGCCCCCGGCAACAGGAACAACATTCTGTGGAGCATCCACTGGAGGAGGAGTGGGCACGGCCCCGCCGTGAAGTATGCCATTACTGTCAACCCTGGAAATTAGAGGTTGAACCAAAGTACGAAGCTGGTCTTGACCATTCGCGACTACTTGCATCAGCTCCATAAAACGATCCATCCGTTCACGGAGCTCTTGGACATCTGACTGCACCTGGTCCATTATCCTTGTCTGATTAGCGCGAGTTGAGTAGCGGTGGATGAGTCTTTGATCAATCCTGGAGATCGAAAGCAGCTCGGAACCTGTGTACCTGAAAAACCTGTCAACATTAAAGGTTAGGAAAAGCCACAAAATGTATGTCATGCAAAATGCTTCATGCAGATGCATGCGTGTGTCTGTGTGCTTGAGAGATTTCCCCCGATCCTGGCGCCTTGGTACCAGTGCTGTCAATAATAAGGAGAGGAATCTGGGCCCCATCATGGAAACAACAACCTCACATATACACAGGAAGCCTATAGCATTAGTGATAGTCAACTCCGACACATCAAGGATCGAGAACTCGTACGCAATAGCCTTGCTGTAATAACACAATAAGAAGCGAGAGATCCTGGATCGGGGAAACGGCACCTGTCACAGACACACGCCAATGGAATGCGAATGATTATGCAGACTAATGCAAAATGCAGGCATGCAACAATATATCCAGGTGGCTGCTGTGGAGATTCGGTATCGACAGTCACTGATGAGAAGGAGACCCCGGTGTAAAACCACTGATCTGATCTGCTGAGAATAACCATCTGATAGGATCGAGATCAAAATTCTGCCCTGACAAGAATAAGTGCCTGATAATAAGGACCCGGGATGTATGATCGGAAAACGTCCGCTGATGAAGTCTTCAGACCCCAAATCAAAAATCTGCCCTCTCAAGAACAAATGCACAGCTGTTGATGAGATCTTTAGACCCCACTCACAATCTGCCCTATCAAGAACAAACAACAACTGCCGATGAGATCTTCAGACCCCACTCAAAATCTGCCCTATCCAGAACAAACCACTGATGATAATACTCTGATCAAAACCTGCTCTATCAAGAACAGACAAACACCCGATGATAAAAATCCTCTGATCAAAACTTGCTCTGTCAAGAACAGTCACATCTGATACTGAGAACTTCGGTACCAACATAACTGATTCACTGTCAAGAAAACCAGGCAGTCTGGAGGTCAAAGTTTCCTGCAATATCCCAACCCCACTCACAGGTATGGACCTAATCCACGGACAAAGGTACGACATCCTATGCGGTCATCAGCGTCACAGACTTTCATGAGTGACGATACGATTCCCAGAAGGAGTGGCATCATCAAGTCATGAAGAGGCCTCTCTTAGCTGACTTCCAAATGATCGGTCCCCAGAGTCGACAATCCTCACGTCTGGACTCCCCTCAGATCCTCAGGACCGGAAAGGAGCACCTCTGCAAGAATCTCGTCTGAGCGCAGATTTTCGTAGGGAACTGTGCCTGCTCAGCAGACAGGTTCGTCTACTACTTCTCCGCAACTATATCTAGGTGTGTACTCAAGCCCAGGTCCGGCTTTTCACTCACAGTAACATCCCCCTCCCACAGCAGCACAGATAATCATATCAAACTGGAAATAAAATGCGGGAAGTAAAGTGCGGGAAGTAAAAATGCGATAAATAAACGCAACCCAGCAAGCAAACACACAAACGATAGGATTGACTCGCGTGGGGGCTGGGAAACGGTCCCAGCATAAGGGATGGGAAAAGTCCCTAGATGCTATGAGTCCCCAGCAGAGTCGCCAGTTGTCGCTTGCGCGAAAATAAGGTGCCGGCATGACAGAAGAGTCGCCACCTTTCGTTATTTATCCCTCAGAGCGGGAAAGGAAACAATCGGAAAAACCTGACGAAAAAGGGTAAGACAAGGTCATCGCAACCATTGTCTGGGTTCGGGAGTCGGTTACGCAAGGGGAAGGTATTAGCACCCCTCACGTCCGTCGTACTCGACGGGATCCTCGCTTGTTTGTTTACTTGGACGGGTTGGTTATAATCTATCTACCTATCAAGGCTGGCTGAAAAAGAAAAGAAAAATGACTCGGCAAAGCATCGCGCTTTATGCCTTGTATTCTCATCAGAGAATGAGAAATCAGAGTCAACGTAGTTCGCCTACGAAGGGTTATGGGGGAAGGTAGAAGGTTGCTCGCTAGGACGTCGCATCCTATGCCTACGTACTTCCACACTGTATGGAAGATCAGAGCAAACGTAGTTCGGGAAACTACGGGTTATCTCCTGAAAGAAGTGTTTTTTATTGTGTTTGCGATCTCAACCGCACTAGAGACTATGACCTGAGAGGGAATGCGTCCTTCCTCAGATAACTTAAGGCTCGTAACGTACAAAGGAAATCATTCATGATTACTGTATTTTAAACTGCTTTGAGATGAGAAGAGAACGGGCCCAACTAGGAGGGAGACTATCAAGTCCTACTGTTATCATGCCATGGATTCATCCTATGGTTGAGGTTTGAACCGGGAACTCCTAGATGTTGTCATGCATAGGTTTCAACCTAAAAGTCTATCATCAAATCCTTATCAAAGGAAATGAGAGTCCTAAGGGATCATGTCAATGATACACCAAAACAGACAAAAGCATCAGCTTTAAACAGTAAAATGCATGCAATGCAAGTGAGGGAGGAAATGTGTGTGGGGCTTCAGCCTCCACAAGCTCGTCTCGACCTCAAGCCAGTCATGAAATAACAGTAATCATACTGAAAAATAACCCACATGCTATCAAGCCATAACCAGATAAAAGGGAAGGAAGTGCCATCAGGCAAACAAAACACATGCTTGAGAAAGAGAAATCAATCCTAAAAACCTCCTTCAAGCTTCAAGCAAAGCCCTAAAGCAAAACCTCTACAAGAGAAATCAATCCCAGTCTTCAAGCTTCAAAACAAGCTTACCAAAGAAAGGGAGCTAAGTAGGCAGACTCATAGTGTCTTCCTCAGGAAAGCACTAGGAGGTGTATACTCAGGAATCATATCCTATGTGGCTCAACCACTGTGATCAGTTTACATTCCTCCTCAAGAGAAATTAAACTCACAAGCAGGCTCCAACATCACTGGACATTTGAGAAATCTTGCATGAACTAGTGGAACTAAGTGAATAGACCCATAGGACCTTCCTCAGGAAAGTACTAGGAGGCTTCTACTTAGGAGTTGTACCCCATGTGGCTCAACAACATGTGATCAGTTTACATTCCTCCTCAGGAGAAATTAAACTCACAAGTTGGCTCCAACATCATTGGATACTTAAGAAATCCTAGATAAACTAAGGGAACTAAGTGAATAGACCCATAGGACCTTCCTCAGGAAAGTACTAGGAGGCTTCCACTTAGGAATTGTATCCCATGTGGCTCAACAACAGGTGATCAGTTTACATTCCTCCTCAGGAGAAATTAAACTCACAAGTTGGCTCCAACATCATTGGATACTTAAGAAAGAGGTGAGAAGAAAGAATGAAAGTCATTCATAGTGCCTTCCTCAGGAAAGTACCATGAACCTCCTTCAAACTTCAGGATCTCAAACCTCACAGACAGGGAATAAGCTCCAAGCTCTGGGTCTCTGAGTCTTGATCTTCAATCTTCTCTTCATCATGCTCTCCAACAAGATCTTCAAAACAAACTAAGCCCCACAACAAATTCCCCAAAATAAACCCCAGAGATGAACAGATAACCACAAAACAGACAAAATCACCAGGCAACTTCAGAAAATACCTAAAAATACTAAACCAAGGGGGAAAAATCTATCAATTATTCACAAGGGTCTACAACATCTACCCATAACATCCACATATGCCCCTACCCAAAAATCAAAACAAAACTCTCTAAAGAAAATGAATTTCCTTACCTATGCATAACATAAACCCTAATTAGGATACCCTAATGCTACCCTAACTAAACTAACCAAAATTTAATCTAAAAATCAAGAATTAAATCCTATGGGGAACTATGATTCAATATCTAATCACACCAAAAAGAATGAGTTAAAAATCCTAAGGGAAAGTCCTAAAAGAAATTCTACAAAATTGGATATCAAACTAAACATATTAAAAAGCTATTAAAATGAAAAATATACTAAAAATATGAAAAGAAAATAAAATGGAAATTTTATTTATTTATATTTTTCTAGACAAATTCATTAACCTATAGAAAAAACAAGAATTAAAAAATATTCATTTTTCAATTTTTTATGAATTTTATAAATGCAAGAAATATTAATGGAATTAAAAAAATAAAAGAATTGAATAAAGGGGAGGGGGTGTGAATAGAAGAGCGCCCCAGTTCATATTCCTGAGTGGGCCAGGGATTGGGGGTGCAGATATCAAAATGGCTAGGCCCATGTGCGTTCAGAATTTAAATCAAAAAGTAAAAAGAAAAAGGAAAACGTTCGGTGCAAAAAGCAATGTTTTTAAGGGTTATTTTCAATTGGGCTTCATTAGGGGGTGGGGATAGAATGTTTGAGTTAGGCCCAGGGTACTTCATTAAACAAAACGCCGCGTTTTGCTTATGGTCTTTCCCTCCGTTTCCTGAGTTTAAACGAGGACCACACGATTAGAGGAAAAGGTCAATGCTTGACCATGATCCAAAGGCCAACAGCCATCGTCCCCAAAACTGATCTAGGGTTTCAGTTCTCACGAGCTTCATGCATGGATTTTCCATCCTCTCTTTCTCTCTCGTTTCTCAAAGATTTGCAAAATTATAAAGACCAAAAACGTTCCACGAATCTCCAGGAGTCCAACCATACGCATAGTTTTCCATTGAATCCTCTTAAAATGCGCAAACAGAAGGGATGAAGACTAGGGTTTCACTTATTTCTGTTGAGATCAATCATGGGGAAACTCAAATCTAATGGTGCAATTCTCTTCTACATGTTACCCACTGACTACAACAAACTATAGCACGTGCATTAACACTCCTAATCCAGCATTTTCTTGGTCTTGAAAGATTTGTCACCCTGCCGTGAAACCTCATGGAATGCCCTCTACTTCTCAGAATTTTCACCATCTATCCTATCTTAACCAATCTACACCTAGAATCTAAGCTATCTATGCATAATTAAAGAGGTATGAATGCATTTACCAACCTGTCAAGAAGTTATGGTAGAATGATGCAGGGCACGATTCAATGCTTGCTTCTTCTTCTAGATGATCCTCCAATGGTGGAAATGATTCTGTTTGCAAAAACCTGGATGGAGGGAAGCCTCCAATGGTGAACTCGAGCTTGAATTGAAATAATGGAACCTCTTGAAAACCTTGCTCTAACCTCACTCTTCTACACTCAATTCTCCAACTTTCACCAACCTCCCACTTCACTCTAATGCACTCTTTAAATAACCATCATTGGAAAAGTCTAGGACCATCTAGAATGATCTAGAAAGTCCTTGAAATCTCATGTGATGACATATTGAATTTCTCTCATCTCATGCCTTATGCCTTACAATTTGGTGTCAAAATACCCTTACATGAGATATTGAGAGGGTATGTGCAATTACAAGCCTTTTTCTTGCCTTGTGTTAAGATTTCCAAAGGTGCCTTATAATGCAAGTTTCAATATTACAAAGCATGTCCCATTTTTGAACCTCAAATGAAAAATGTGTTTAAACCAATGTTCTCAAAATGATGTTTCCAATCAAAATGATATATTGGATAACCTATTTTTGGATTCCTAGATCTTCCAAACCAATTTCCAACTTCAACTTTTTCAACTTATAAGCCATTTTTAGTTCAAATTTACCAAACTTTGGAAATCCTTGCTACAAGCTTTTTCAATAACTCATGACCACTTTTCTAGGCTTAAAATGCCATTTTGAACAACTTTCATGTTTTGAGTTTTTCCATTTGAGGCTTGGAAATAGGAGATATTGGCCTTTGCTTAAAATGACCCTATAACTGCCAAATGACCAAAATACCCCTGTCTTGTCAAAAACCATAACTTGAGTTCTACAAATCCTATCAAGGACTTCTACCACTAAAATTAAAGCTAAGAAGATGCCCTTCAACATTCATGTTGACCAAGAAATCATAGGAATCATCCTACTAGGGCAAAAGTTGTCTGCAAGTTGGGGTGACTTTCAAGGACCCAGATTCACACAACCTCAGCTGACCTGTAATTTGTCAAAACCATAACTTGAGCTCTGCAACTCCTATCAAGGACTTCCACCACTCAAATTAAAGCTAAGAACAATCTCTACAACATTCATGTTAAGGGGAAGATGAGATATCAATCACATCTAGAGCTAAAACTGCCTGGAAGATAGGGATCAAATTAGGGTTTTTTCACTGACAATCCTTGGAAACCCTGACTTGAAACTTCTCAAACTCCTCAATCATGATGAGTTGGTCTAGGAATCATCTTTATAGCATCTCTATGCATCATTCCATGATCTCATGGCCCTTGGATTAGGTCTCAACCTTCTCCAAATTTTCAGTTATCCTAGGGGCTGACCCAGTCAAAACCCCTAATTCTACCATTCATGGTTGAATCTCCTGAATCCTTGCACAATGACTTCTCTGGGCTTCATGATGGCTATCAAGACATCTCATGGGCTTTCTCAAAGCATCAAGTTCATTCTCAAAGTCTCAGAATCATCTGAGGAGCACCCACAACTCTCAAGCTATGAGGCACACAACCTTGGTTTCAACCAATTCCTCTGAGGATCTCCTGAACTTTCTGGATGAAGGTATCAACTTTCAAACACTCAATGAATAAATAATTGTTGGTAAAATTTTTGGGGTGCAACAACATCCGAGCACTATCACCCAACTTGAGAGGAAACCTTTCACCGGAAAGGTTAATGATGATGCCAACAAACATCTGCAAAGATT
>CAWUDS030006587.1:0-33700 GCA_963859935.3 Lathyrus sativus
GGAACGAGTTCACCTTTGGAAAACGCTAATACGAAGAACCCTAGCGACCACGTACGAAAGACGAGACAGAGACGAAGCAAGCGAGAGCGTGAAAACGGCGGCGAGGAGAGAAGAAGATCATCGAAGCTCATCACCAAAACACGAACGAGATCCCTTGAAGAAAGTTCACCAGCGCCGCTCATCTGAACGGCGAGCAAACAATCTCAAGACTCGGAGCATCATTATCATCGCCCCATCATCCGTCAATCGCCGATACCACCGTCAAACGTAAGCAAGGAATCATCTTTCATCTTTACATCTAATGTTTTACAACTGGTTTTCAGGTTTTCATCATGGATAGTGGAAGAGAAAGGCGAAAGCGAAACAAAGGATGAGGCAAAGCACGGAGAAGATGAAATGGGAAAAAACGGCGCCGCGAATAGGGCTTAGAAACCCTAGCTGAAGATGAAGCTCTTGTTTCACATTGGGCTAAAGAAACATGGGCCTGATTCTTTTGATTCTTTTTGCCTTCATTACAAATTTTTATCTATTTGTTTAGGTTATCTATTAAATTGATCATTTTGTTTAGTTGAAAAGAGAATAATAAACTTAAGTCATTTTATAGTAAAAACCATTAACCTTCTGTTCAAACATAAAAAAAAATATAATTAGAACCCTTTTTTTAATAAGTAGAACTTCTTCCTTTTTTTTAAAAAATAATTAAAACCCCTTTCATTTTAAATTAAAACTTTCTTTTAGATAATAATAAGGACGCTTTTTTTTAGAAAAAAACAATTTTTGAAAATTAAATTTAAATTTATTAATATTAAGCTCTTATCTTAATTTAAATTGAAGTTTATATCATAAAAATAAAAACCACAAAAACATTCATAATTTCACTTCCTGGCGTGTCTGATAATTCATATAATTCTGCCCACTAATGTTGTTTGTTCGTTTTGCAGTTTATCGCGTTTACCATCATTTCTGTCGCATTGCACACATCCGAAGGTTAGGTCTAACCGTTTGGCCGCCGCGCCAATAGTCCGTAAAACTTCACATATTCAATTTCAAATCCTCAAAACTACAAACTACAAACCCTAATTTTCACAAATGCCTCGCCGCAGGCAAAATTACAATTTTACCCTTAGCATTAGGTCAAAGAGCCGCCGCGCTCATTTTAGGGTTTCCCGCCGTGGAATCCCTAATTTAACCCTAATTACAACTTAACATTTCAACGTAGAAATTTGGAGTTCCTACACTCCGCGTAAGCGTGTCCTTAAGGCGCGTTTATTCCCCTTGAGACCTTGACCACTGTCAAGAGATCTCTAACCTCCCTTTTGAGGGGAACTACGATTACTCTGATTCCACTCCCGTAAGGATACGTAGGCACAAGATGCGATGTCTTGCCGAGTAAACTTAGAATTAACCCCCTTTATTATTTATTATTGCTTATTTATATTTTATTTATCTTTGCTATTTAATTATTTTGCTTATTATTTTGTAATTGTTTCTTGGATGTAAAGTTGTTTAATTATTTAATTATTATTATGGTTAGTAATTAGGGAGTGTAACAACATGTATGTAATATTAAAATAAATTTAGATCACTTTTAAATAAAGATAATTAAAATAAACACGTCACACACGTAAGTCGATTTTAATCGCCGTCTCACTTCCTAAGGATATCCCTCAAGTTGCCTACGAATAATGGTTAAGTGGGGTGTATAAAGCAAGTCCCTCAAAAAGAAAATCATCAAAGTCCCTTATGGTTGCCTTTACGAATCGAGTCCCTTTCGAAAAATGATGATGGTCCCTTATATGTGCTTATTACATCCCACAATGGCCTTCAAAGTCAAATTGTCCCTCACATGTCCCTTAACATCCAAAGTAAGGACTACCTACTCCATTATAGTAGGGATAGTCTTACTAAAGGAAAGAATAAAGAATAAGAAAGACCTTTAAACATTAGGGTAGGTTACTCCTAGGTGCTTGCTCACTTCAAAACTGTTTCACACTTAAACAAATTTTCAACAAGTTTTCAAACAAGTTCTTAACACATCCTTACATGGATTATTTATTAACTATTCTGAAAATTTTCTATTCACACACTACACTTTCAAAACAATTCAAAAGTGAGCTTAAGTACCTAAGAGCCCATGGATAACCATGGATGAAAAGGGTGCTAACACCTTCCCTTTTCATAACCTACCCCCCGGACCCGAAATATTCTCTAAGGTCTTTCCTGTTCTTTTATAACCTTTCCTTATGGATAAAATAAAAGTCGGTGGCGACTCTTGCTATCCGCAACATTGTTTAAAGTCAGTTCTCCCACCGTGTTACAGATACTGGTAATTCCGACCAGCCCAAGACGCTCCGAGGTTCCAAAACGGAGTTTCATCCCGCTCTTGCCGTCTCCAATACTAGGAATCACATTCCTATTATTCTTGAGATGGAAAAAGATCAATATGTAACCTGGGCCGAGCTTTTCCGCATTCATGCTCGCTCACATCGAGTCCTGCATCACATTGTCCCATCTACCGGAAAAGAGCCACCAGCCGTTACCGACGCCGAACATGAACAGTGGTCCACTCTTGATGCTACCGTTCTTCAGTGGATTAATGCCACTATTTCTACTGATTTGCTGACCACTATTCTGGAACCCAACTCCACTGCAATGGAAGCATGGAACCGCTTAGAAGATATTTTTTAGGATAACCAAAATGCTCGAGCTGTCACTCTTGAGCAAGAGTTTTCTAACACTCGTATGGAGGATTTTCCCAATGTCTCTGCTTACTGTCAGCGTCTTAAGATGCTTTCTGATCAGTTGAGAAATGTCGGCTCCCCTGTCAACAATCATCGTCTGGTCCTTCAGCTGATCTCTGGTCTCCCAGAAGCTTACCGCAGTGTTGCGACTTTGATTCGCCAGAGTAACCCTCTTCTGACATTCTATCAGGCTTGTTCTATGCTCACTTTGGAAGAAGCTGGTATTGCTAAAATGTCAAGCACAAGATCTCATGCTGCCATGCACACCACTCAGCCGAGACCTACTGAAGACACCTTTCAGCGTGCCAACCGCCGCCCCAACAACCGTTATCGCTCGCGTGGAAACCAGGGCCGCAGCGGGGGACGTGGTAACCGTAGTGCACCTCAGACTAGAACTCCCAATGCTCCCTCACCTTGGTCCGCTCCTCCTTGGCAACAGCAACAACAGTACTCAGCCTGGCAACCATGGAGTTGGACTCCACCACCATGGGCTATGCCACTGTGCCCGTATCCCACCTCTCAGTGGACACGCCCTGGGGTCCTCCTAAGCAGTCAGGAATTCTAGGACAGCGTCCTCAGGTATATGCAACTTCCACCTCATCTCAGACACCGACAGACATTGAGACAACAATGCACACCATGTCACTAAACACCCCTGACAATCAGTGGTACATGGATACTGACACAACATCTCACACGGCCGCATCACAAGGTAATCTCTCGTCATATTTTCCAGTAAGTAATTCAAATCAGAAAGTTATTGTTGGGAGTGGCCATGGAATTCCAATTCACGACACCGAACACACACAAATAGCCATATCTCACCATCCCCTTAACCTTAACAATGTCCTGCATGCCCCAAAAATTATTAAAAATTTAATTTCTGTGAGACGACTCACCACTGATAACAATGTTTCTGTATCCTTTGACCCTTTTGGCTTTACTGTCTCTGATTTTCAGACGGGAATCACCCTTCTCAGATATGATAGTCGTGGAGATCTATATCCTGTTACCAGTCCTCCCAGTTTTGCCGGTCTCACATCCAGTCTTTGGCATAGTCGTCTTGGTCATCCTGGCGTGTCTATTTAAATTCCCTTCGCAAAAATAAAATCATATGTTGTGAACCTGTTAAGTCTTCCGTTTGTGACTCTTGTGTTTTAGGCAAACAAGTTAAATTGCCATTTTTTGACTCTCAAACTACGACCTTGATGTCGTTTGATATTTTACATAGTGATTTATGGATGTCTCCAATTTTAAGTTCTGCTGGCCATAAATATTATGTATTATTCTTAGATGATTTTACAAACTTTTTGTGGACTTTTCCTATTAGCAGAAAATCTCATGTCTTTGAAACGTTCAAGTCACTTACTCAACTCATTCACACACAATTTTTGCAAAAAGTCAAATCTTTTCAATGTGACAATGGAGGTGAATATAATAATGAGCTATTTCAACAATATTGCACTGATCATGGACTTGTTTTTCGTTTCTCTTGTCCTCACACATCCTCACAAAATGGGAAAGCGGAACGCAAAATAAGAACCATTTATAATATGATACGCACTATGCTAGCTCATTCTTCAGTTCCCCCCTCATTTTGGCATCATGCTCTCTACATGGCAACTTATCTGTTAAATATAATTCCATGTAAAACACTTCAAAATCAGTTACCAATACAACTCTTATATCACCGTCATCCCACCTACACACATCTTCGAGTCTTTGGTTGTCTATGTTATCCATTATTCTCGTCATCTACCGTCCATAAGTTACAACCCCGCTCTACTTCGTGTGTCTTCTTGGGTTATCCGCCAAATCATAAAGGTTACAAGTGTTTTGATTTATTTAATAGAAAATTAATAATTTCAAGGCATGTTATCTTCGATGAAACTCAATTTCCCTTCACCAAGATACACTCCCCTTCACCTCACTCTTATCAATTCCTAGATGACGACCTTCACCCCTACCTTATACATCAGTGGCAAAATCAAATTTCACCACATGCTGCACATAACCAACCAACACCCACAATCACAATTGATCAGCCATCTCCCTCAATAAACCAACACTCATCATCTCCTACCTCTTCGATCAACACACCTGTTACAATAAACTCTCCATCACCACCACCGATTCAACCGCATCCACCTCCACCTACACCAACTATCACCACCCGAAGCATGAAAGGTATTGTCAAACCCCGCATGATATTCAACTTATCAATCTCTTACTCTGACAATTCCATTTCTCCCATACCTAAAAACCCCAAACTAGCCTTATCAGACCCGAATTGGAAACCCGCAATGCAATCTGAATTTGATGCTCTTATTCGTAATAAGACGTGGGATTTAGTTCCTCGTCCTTGTGATGCTAACCTTATTCGATGTATGTGGATTTTTAAGCATAAGAAAAATTATGATGGCTCCTTTGAGCGTTATAAGGCTCGTCTTGTAGGTGATAGCAGGTCACAGGTTGTAGGTGTGGATTGTGATGAGACTTTTAGCCCTGTGGTGAAACTCACTACCATTCGAACAATGCTCACCATTGCTCTCTCCAAATCCTGGCCCATTCATCAACTGGATGTCCAAAATGCCTTTTTACACGGTGATCTTCATGAGACTGTATACATGCATCAACCATTGGGTTTCCGCGACCTTCGTCATCCAGATTATGTTTGTTGGTTGAAGAAGTCATTGTATGGTCTCAAGCAGGCGCCTAGAGCATGGTACCAATGTTTTGCTGACTATGTCGGAACCATTGGCTTTCGCCATAGCACATCAGACCACTCCCTCTTCATATATCGACAAGGTGTCGACATAGCCTACATTTTGTTATATATAGACGACATCATCCTCACCACCTCCACTCAGGTCCTTCGCAAATCAATTATGTCACTCTTAGCATCTGAGTTTGCAATGAAGGATTTGGGCCCTCTGAGTTACTTTCTGGGTATTGCAGTATCTCGTCATCCTACTGGCATATTTCTCAGTCAAAGCACTTATGCTTTAGAGATCATTGAACGTGCTGGCATGGCGTCATGTAAACCATCAGCCACTCCTGTTGACACCAAGCAAAAACTCAGCACCTCCTCCGGCACTTCTTATGAAGATCCTTCCTTGTATCGGAGGTTTGCAGGGGCCCTACAGTATCTCACCTTCACTCGACCTGACATATCATATGTTGTTCAGCAAGTTTGTCTTCATATGCATTCCCCTCACACGGAACACATGCTTGCTCTTAAGCGCATTTTGCGCTATATTCAGGGTACCTTACATTTTGGACTACATTTATCCCCATCTCCCATTACAAAGCTCATCACATACACTGACGCTGATTAGGGTGGATGTCCTGACACCAGACGTTCTATATCTAGTTACTGTGTTTTTCTAGGTGACAACCTTATTTCTTGGTCTTCCAAAAGGCAGCCAACTCTCTCTCGTTCTAGTGCTGAAGCCGAATATAGAGGTGTTGCAAATGTTGTCTCCGAATCTTGTTGGATTCGCAATCTTCTCCTGGAACTCCATTTCCTTATTCCTCAGGCCACTTTGGTGTATTGTGACAATCGTTAGTGCCATCTATCTATCTGGTAATCCAGTGCAGCATCAGTGCACTAAACATATTGAGATGGACATTCATTTTGTTCGGGAAAAGGTAGCTCGTGGTCAGGCTCGCGTCCTTTATGTTCCCTCAAGACATCAGATCACAGACATCTTCACCAAAGGACTTCCTTGCATTCTCTTTGATGATTTTCAGACCAGTCTAAGCATTTGTGAACCTCCCGCTTCGACTGCGGGGGTATGATAGAATAGAATATTTTGTTGTAATTAGTCATAATTAGTTTCCTATAATTATGTTGTATCATAATTAGATAGTTGACCAAATGTTACACATTGATGTATATATATTCCATTCAGATAAATGAGAAAGGCAAGCATTCCATAATCTTACAGAAACCAAAATATAAATTTAATGATTTAAAAAAATATTTAAAAAATTATATTGACAACAAAATGAACCTTCAATTTCTTTTTTATATAAAACAGGGTTAACTGTCAAAAGAAGAAAAATAAAACTACTATAATATAAAGTACTTAAAAATTTATCACATATTTGATGGTGTTGTGAATCAGATGTCTTGAAATAAAATATAAAAAAGTTTCTTTATGATCAAAAAACACATAAAAGTTAGGGTTAACAAAAACCAATGTAAAACAACAAGGAACACCAATAATTGGTTATAAAGTGTTTTTCTTTCCTTACTATTAGAACAAGATTATAAGTATACAAGAATAACAAAATAACCTCTCTCTTGAAATTAGGATTTTATCTTTCTATTTTTCTTTCTGCCAAGATTGAGCAATTAACATCTTATTTATAAGAAAAATAACACACTAACCTAATGGGCTTTTTAACAATTACCCATTACAAACTAACATAGGGTACAAGCTAACTTAAACAATTGAGCTTACAAGCAAGGACCAATTCAACATGCTAACAACCCTAGCAATATTGACTAATGCATGTTAGAACAAACTTCAACTACAACACGCATTACTCCGACAACAGCATGGGAACATACTTCACCTCATGCTTAATTCCCGTCGAACCAGAAACCACCATTCGACCATACTAGAGTTCGATCCAACATCTCACAAATTTCCACCTTGGATCTAACTCTATAACATCAAGAAACTAGATTTCTTTATGCAGCTTTATCAACTGCTTACAGTGGAAAAACTTGTAACTGAGCAATGTCTTCGACATTGTTGCTTGCTATTAGAATATCATCCACATAGAGCAACAAAATAACAAATGAATTACCCGGTCGAAATTTGAAGTAAACACAGTGGTCGAACTGACTTCTATGAAACTTATGCGTGCCATGAACTTGTCGAATCTCTTATTCCACTGTCGAGGAAATTGTTTCAGTCCATATAATGATCTATTTAGCTTGCACACATAATCTTCCTTCCCTTTTTCGACATACCCTTCAGGTTGCCTCATCAGGATTGTTTCATCTAAATCACCATACAAGAACGTAGTCTTCACATCAATATGTTCCAGTTCAAGGTCGAATTGTGCCACTGTGGCAAGCAACATTCGAATGGATATGTGCTTCACAACAGGAGAGAACACATCATTGAAGTCGACACCTTCTTTCTGAGTGAACCCCCTAGCGACCAATCTTGCCTTGTATCTCTTCGACGTAACTCCTTCGATTCCTTCCTAAACTTTGAAAATCCATTTACAGTTGACTAACCTAGCTCCAGCAGGTTTCTTGATCAGTTCCTAGGTGTTTTTATCATGAAGAGATTTCATCTTATCATCCATGGCCTTCAACCATTCAGTCTTCTTTCGACTCCTCATAACTTCCTTATAGTCTCTAGGTTCTTCATCTAGAACCTCACTTGCAGAGATTAAGGCATAAGCTATAAGATCTGCATACCTAAGTCTCTGAGGTGGCTTGATGACTCTTCTCGACCTGTCTCTTGGTAGCAGGTAGTCATTATCTGTCTCCTCATCTTCGACAACATCTTTTTGCGTCTTCTTCGACTTCATTTGAGGTACGTAATTCAACATCAACATGCTCCACCTTAACATGAATCTCTCCCTGTTCCAGCTCTTCGTCAGCATCATCAATTTTCTTGAAAGTCATCTCTGCTTCATTGAAAACTACATCTCGACTGGTGACACACCTCTTGTGACCTAGCTCTAGACACTATAGCTTATAAGCTTTGACTCCTTCAGGGTATCCCATGAACATGCATTTCAGAGCTCTAGGTTTGACCTTGTCTTGCCTAATATGAGCATAGGCCACACAACCAAATACTCTCAGTCTGTCGAGACTAGGTGGATGTCCCGACCAAACTTCTTTAGGTGTCTTCATTCCCAAGACAGTCGAGGGACATCTATTTATCAGGT
Source organism: Lathyrus sativus (assembly GCA_963859935.3). Taxonomy (NCBI): domain Eukaryota; kingdom Viridiplantae; phylum Streptophyta; class Magnoliopsida; order Fabales; family Fabaceae; genus Lathyrus; species Lathyrus sativus. Next base: position 8,664 of record CAWUDS030006587.1, read on the forward strand.
AAACTGTTGTCGAAACAGCCTCCGTCCAAAACACCTTCTTCAATCCAGCACTAACCAACATGCATCTAACCCTTTCAAGAATTGTTCGATTGAATCTCTCAGCTAAGACATTTTGTTGAAGAGTACCTACTACAGTCTTATGTCTTGCAATCCCAGACTCAACACAGTAACTATCGAATGCTTCATTGCAGAATTCAAGGTCATTATCGGTTCTCAACCTCTTAACCTTTTTGCCAGTTTGAGTTTTGACCAGAATCTTCCAACTTTTGAAATTCTCAAAAGTTTCAGCCTTTATCTTCTAAATGAATACCCATAACTTTCTGGAATAGTCATCAACGATGGATAGAAAATACCTTGCACCTGAGTGTGAAGGATTCCTTGCATTCCCCCAAAGATAAGCATGAATGTTATCCAGGGATCCATGTGTTCTTTGCTTGCCTTTGTTAAACTTCTCCCTACAAGATTTACCAAATACACAAGATTCACAAAACTCCCACTTTTTGACTTTGTCACCTCCTAGCAGGTTCTGCTTCCCCAATTCGACTAGGCCTCTTTTCCTGATATGGCCCAATCTCATGTGCCATAATTCTGTCTTCGACATAGGTTTCGTAGATGCAACATTTGTCGAACCACTTACAACCTCAGCCTCAAGGGTATACAAGCCTTGTTTCTTCACGCCTCTCAAGACTTCCTTCGACCCCTTCGTGACTCTTAAGATACTTTTCTCTCATTGAAAACATATCCTTTTCTGTCGAACTCACCAAGAGAAAACAAATTTCTCTTCAAGTCAGGTACATACCTGACTTCAGTCAATAACCTTATTGACTCATCATGGAGCTTGAATCTCACAGATCCTATACCTGCAATTTTGCAAGATTTATTGTTTCCCAGCAACACAGATCCACCATCTTGATCACATAGCTCCTCGAACAATTCTATTTTTAGAGTCATGTACCAAGTGCAACCTGAATCCATAATCCACTCTTTTCTCGAGTCGCCACTTGAAACCACAAGAACATCAGATGAGTCAAAGTCATCTTGAACAATGGTTGTGTTGCCATTACCTCTATGATCTTTCAGGCGCTCAGGGCACACCTTTCTTGTGTGACCCTCCTTCTTACAATGATAACATTGAATACCAAATGTTTCTCTACTATAAAACTTTTGTTGACTTTTACCTTTCTTTTTGTCGAACTTACCATCATTTCGCAAGAATTTCTCCTTAACGACCAAACTTTCTCCCACCGTCGAAGGTTTATGTTCCTTTCGTTCGTTAAAGTCCTTAGAATACAATGCCGATTGAACTTCTTCAAAGGTCAGAGACTCTCTTCCATACAAGAAAGTTTCTTTGAAGTGAGCATGTGTTCTGGGAAAAACACACAACAACAACCGTGTGTGATCTTCATCATCGATCTTCACATCAATATTCTTAAGATCAAGAATCAGCTTGTTAAACATATCTAACTGCTTAGCTAACACTTTGTCTTCACTCATCTTGAATGAATACAAAGCTTGCTTCTGGTAGAGTTGATTCACCAGAGATTTGGTCATGTATAAACTTTCAAGTTTCACCCATAATCTCGATGATGTAGTCTCCTTTGATACCTGCGGAAGAACCTTATCACCGTGGCTCAACAATATTGCAATGTGGGCTTTCTCAATCATGCCCGTCTTTTCTTTTGCTGTTAACGTATCGTCCATGACTGCCTCTCCCTTCAACGCTTTCAAACAACCTTGCTGAACCAGTAGGGCTTTCATCTTCAAGTGCCATAGACTGAAGTCGTTCACTCTGGTGAACTTTTCAATCTCATACTTTGTTGAAGGCATCTTCTTCACGCTCACGACACTAATTTGTTGTGAATTGGATGTTTTGAAACAAAATATAAAAATGTTTCTTTATGATCAAGAAACACACAAGGGTTAAGGTTAATAAAGAAATCAAGGTAAAACAATAAGGAACAACAAGGATTGGTTATAAACTGCTATTCTTTCATGACTCTTGGAACAAGATTACAAGTATACAAGAATAACAAAATAACCCCTCTCTCTCTAGAAATTAAGATTTTATCTTCCTATTTTTCCTTATGTCAAGATTGAGAAACTAGCATCCTATTTATAAGAAAAATAACACACTAATCTAATGAGTTTTTTTAACAATTACCAATTACAAGCTAACTTAGGGTACAAGGTAACTTAAACAATTGGGCTTACAAATAAGGCGCAATTCAACGTGCTAACAACTCTAACAATATTGACTAATGCATGTTAGAACAAACTTCGATTACAACACGCATTACTCCGACAGTAGCATGCGAACATACTTCGACCTCATGCTTAATTTCTGCCAAACCAGAAACTACCCTTCAACCATACTAAAGTTCGATTCAACATCTCACCGATATATTACTCTATACAGTAACATAAAGTTAGTATCTGCAGATCTATTTAACTATAGTGACGAAGGTTTGAATCCGCAATATTTGGTTTATTCACTTTTAAAAGTTTGAATGTGAGTGGATTGATCTTAATCAATCTGTCTAGATCGGCTACCGCGTGGGACATGTGCATAGTTAAAATTGTTGCATTGAATGAGCAATTGGTAAATGTGGTAGGTGGTGGTAGAAGTATATGGCCTGACAAATTAAAGAAAGAGGGTGAAACTATTAATATTCCATTTATTTTTCTTGTTAGATTCCATGTGTTTGTATATAGATGGATCATGTAGTAATGCATTTTGGAATATTTCATCTTGATAGACAAGTAGTTGTCATTATAGTCATCTACCCTTGACTTTATGTCCTGCTTTATTTAGTGCGATTAATCCTTAGGTGTCATTATTCTGAAAGCTTAATCTCTTAGATTCAATAGTTTAAATTAAGTCCTCAAAGTATGTCTATCTTGCTCCAAAGTTCTGTCACTAGCTTTACCAGAAGACAACATTACTATGTGACACATGTAGATCTTATTTCACTTACTTCAGCCAACTTGACAATGCTGACAATAACAAGAAAAGTTATTCCTCATTAAACACTAGCGAATCTTATATATATATATATATATATATATATATATATATATATATATATATATATATATATATATATATATATATATATATATATATATATATATATATATATATATATATATATATATATATATATATATATATATATATATATATATATATATATATATATATATATATATATATATATATATATATATATATATATATATATATATATATATATATATATATATATATATATATATATATATATATATATATATATATATATATATATATATATATATATATATATATATATATATATATATATATATATATATATATATATATATATATATATATATATATATATATATATATATATATATATATATATATATATATATATAACACTAAAAATTTACTTTTCCACTAACAAAATAACAATGATAAAAAAAAAAGTGCAATTTTATTAACTAAAATTTAAATAATTGATCCATCCATTTTATTATGTTCAATCTCATAAACCAAATTTAAAAGACTAACATCTTCGATCAATTTATCATAATAAAATGTGAGAAGTAATTTAAAAAATAAAATTAAATTAAAAATATAATGCATTTATATATTTTTGCTATAAAATATTGAAAAAGCTAAAAAAAATTAGTTTAATTTAATTTTTAAACTTAACTCATTACTTAAGTTTATTATTTAGGTCAGTTTCTTTAGTTGTTTTTGAAACGTCAATTTTCTAGTTTTTAAATCTAATTTTTGAAAATAATTTTTTTATGTATTTTTCAAAGCTTTACAATTTTTAAAACTGTACCATTACAATTTATTTTATCTCACTCTTTAGAATTTTTTTCCAAAATAATTCAGTTTTTTTAAAAAAATTTCAAAATACCTTACATTTTAAATTATTTTTTAAAGTATCCCAGTTTGGGGTACTAAATACATGGTGATGTCAGGTGGATTGGCGACCCTTCACAAGGGCTTGAAGGGCGACGCCAATTGAATTGAAGACACTTTATGGTGTCTCCAATTCAATTGGCGTCTAAGTTTAAAACATACAAGGGAGTTGCCAGTTGAGATGGATACAACCTTGAAAGTGAAATTTTTTTCTATAAATAGAGGTGTTCTGATCATTTGGTTCCACAGCTCATCTCATATATTTGTTCCACTAATAACATATATTTGTCGCACCTCGAAAAAATTATTGAGAACGTACGAACCTCGCGCAAAAGACGCGGAAATGCAGTTCGACAGAGTCGCCACCGAACTTTATTTATCCTAAAAAGGGACAGAAAAATATCGAGAAAACCTCTTGAAACGAAAGGACAAGAACAAGGCTGTCACAACCAATGTTCCGGGTTCGGGAGTCGGTTACGCAAAGGGAAGGTATTAGCACCCCTCACGCCCGTTGTACTCAACGGGAACCTCTTAATTTGAATTGTGATGAACGTTAGCTAAACTTAGTTGTTTTCTTCTCAATGATAAATGCAGATCGGTACGATAAAAAGGATAAGATGCTAAGGGGAAATGGTGGCTTATAAGAATAAGGTGTTTGCCAAGGATTGGGGCCCTTGTGCCTACGTATGCTCATTCAGACGAGAATGAGAAATCAGAGCTTTCGTAGTTCGACTTCGAGAAAGGATAGGGGAAACGGAAGATGGAGGGAATTGTGGAATGACGGAGAAAGATGGAAGTGTGGAAATAACAGAAAAAAGAAAAGGTAGCTCACCAAGATCATCGCAATCTTGTGCCTACGTATCTTACATTCAGACGAGAATGAAGAATCAGAGCGTCCGTAGTTCGTGGAGACGATCATGAAAAGATGAAAGGTTGAAGTGTTGAAGTTAGGATCAGATGACGATTACCTGAAGTTTAAGAAAGGCTCCTCGGGCCCAAGTAATCAGGAGAGTGAGTCAAAGGCGTGATTTTCTCTCTTTTTCATCTTGAAAAGAAGTTGTGTTTGAATGGTGTTTGGATAATGAGTGGTTGGACGATGGTTGAATGTTGTCGAGTTGAAAATATTTTAGAGGCGTCAATTGCTCACACACGAGTAAGATAACTCACATCCAAACAACTGAAGAGAGATCAAAGGCTCAATCCCCTTCTTTTCACCTTGAAAATGAATTGAATAGTTGTTAATCGTTTTAATAGTTTGATTGAGAAAATCTGCTTGACATTGGATCAAGGGTTTGACTTATATTCACGTGCAAAACCGTGGTGGAATGAAAATTGATTTGAAAATGACCCGACGACGAGTCGAGGGTTTGGTTGAAAAATAGAACCAGCTTGACGACGAATCAAGGGTTAAGTTATGAGAAATGACACTAGTCCCTGAGGGTGCTCTTAATAACGAAACCACGATGAAATATGAAAGTGTGTGCGGTAGGTTGATGGTGAATGCGGACGAGCACTCGATCTACAAAGGGTGTTTGAAAATGGCTCGATGACGAATCGAGAATTAGTTTGAAAATAGTTGGATCTACGCTAGTCCCTAAGAGTGCTCCTAGAAGATAAACCACAATCAAAAATATGAATACGTACATCGGAATGGGAGAGAGGTACATGTAAGTTACACGGGATTGCACGAAATAAAAGAGTTCATTGTCAGATAGCCCAAGAGGAAGTCGTGTGTATGCGAGGTGTCCTAAACTAAGCCTTGAGAAAAAGTCAGACAAAACTTCAAGCTAGGGTTTCTAACAAAGTCCAGTAATCCAACAGTCCACCAATTTAGGATTTTATTGTTTCGATCGTTGTTAAGTGCTTTTGAAATGAATGTGAATAAGAGATGAACAAGATGAATATGAATATGAACAATATGAATAGTGTGAATAATATAGCAAGATATATAACAATATAATCAAGATAATATTTGCAATAGTATAATCAATATAATATTAACGAGTATATGAACAAGATAATATAAATCAAGATATAATGACTGAAAATAAAACAGGAGTATATTGACTGAAAAGTAAAGCAAGAATATGTTGACGGAAAGTAAAGTTAGTCGTTAGTTTGATTTGTGAATTGAATCAGGACGAAATGTAGCGCTAAACCATCGTAGCTCGATTTATGACGAAAGTCGAACTATAGGAGATTGGACATCAGATGGGCTGAAGACCAAAGCCCATTACACCAAGAAGCTAATCCTATCAATTCTTTTAAATAAATAATAAAATAAAATAGTGAAGAAAAAAACGGATTAAAATGTGGGAAGACACCAGCGCAGCAACACATGTTCTTTTTTGATACATAAACCAAATCCAACAAATCAAATTGAAAAGAAAAAAAGAAGGAACTTGGTCAAAATCAACAACCTAAAGAACCAAACGGCCATGTGATCTCATATTAACCTTCCTCACTGATTCCACCTTGTTCTCGCGAACATGAATCTCGATCTCTCTCTTGTCGTGAATCGTTCGTTTGCTATCAGGTCGAATCGACCTCACTTGTTTCACTCTGTTGCTCTTTCGTTCTCATTTATTTCATCTTCTTCTACTATCTGTTACTGTTATAAATGTTGGGGTTGATTTCGAGGAAAGCTTTATGGAGGCGGTTTATGTGGGTCGAGAGGAGAGTAGAGGTGTAATTAATTTGTGTGATTTGAAGAAGATGTTTGGGTGAGATTCAGAAGAGGAGTTTGATTGATTTAGGGTGACTCTAGAATTTTTTTGAAGGAGAAGGTGTATTGAAGAAGATAAAGGTTGATGAATGTTTGAGAGGAGCATTTGACAGGGGTATTTTGGCTGAGAGCTCCCTTTATGAAGGAAAGACGTGTATGATTTATAGGAGCTTGGAAAGGGTATTTGGGGAATTGATTGGGAAAGTTGTGTGTTGTTTTTGTATGCGTACAAATTGCGTAATTTATGCGCAGAGGTTGTGAGATGGTGGATTGGTGGTGTGTACGGTTTGGAAAATTTTGTAGGGGTAATGGTTTGATCTTTGTGAAGGATTAATGTTGTTGATTGGTCTTTCCTTATGCGTGCAGATTGTGGTAGTTCGGTAAGATTTTGTGATGCTTTTTTTCATTTTCTGTTTGCAGCTAGTGTATGAGATGCGTCACCAATTTTCTCCATTTTATGCGTGAATGGTGATATTGTGTCAAGTTTGTCGCAGGTACAGATTGAAGCATGATTCGTAGAAAGGTTTTGTAATGGCTCGTAAAGGTTTTGCGCAAGGTTTTGTTGTGCAACTTGGCAGGTGCATAATGGTTTTGAGGCTTGCGAAAATTTGTACGATTGCTTCCCGTTTTGTCTTGTGTTCCGACGCGAAAAGTGTAGAAGTCACAATTTATGTTTTTGCAATTTTGTGGTGGGTTCTTTACTATTTTTGAAACTTTTGTACAATGCTTCTTGTAATGGGCTTAAAAATAAAAATGGTTCTTTTTTTTTTTTTAATTGGGTTTGTAAGAGAAAAGAAAGAAAAAAAAAAGGTAATGGGTTGATTTGTAACATGGACTCTTATTTATGTACTCATGGTTTTTTGTATAAAAAAATGGTAATAAAAGGTAATGAATTTATATAGTAATGATTTTTGAATCATAAAATGATAATGGGCTTTGTAATTTATGGATGTTGAAATGAATTTTGGAATTGGACTTCAAAAGTCTTATTTGCACCTCACACTTGCCATATGAACCATGATGCACTTCTAGACAAACTTGTGATTTGCAATTTTCGATCCTCATGTAAATTAAAGTCTTGAGTTGATCCTTGTATTTGAAGTCATTTGAACGATAATCTTCACCTTGACCCTTCTTGAACAAATTTATGAATATGCCTTGACAATAAGAGTTATGTCTTTGAAAAAATAAATTGCACCACACATAATCCTGATTGAAAATGAACACTTAAATTGACGAACACCACCACACACACACACACACACACATGCACACACGCACACACATACACTTCTGAATGAGCCTCAAGTGAACTTGGACTTAGGTAAGCAGAAACACCTATTTTTTGGATTTTGAATGATGATTAATGAACAGATATTACAAGTGGAGGATAATTTACTGATAGGACAAATTTGGGGTATGACAGATTCCCCTATCTAATTCGCTTAAACCTAGTAAGATGAACTACTATGGCGTTCGTTCTTTCGAGGTAGAAGACGATTAAACATAAAGAAGACTCCAAATTTGTCCAAAAAGATAAGGAAATGCTTGGGAAGTGAAATAACGAATCAATTTCAACCCTCGAGTAGCCACTGAATAAGTTGTAACTGTCGCTATCACTAAAAGGATGATAATAGAAATAATCTGACACCCAAAGGATGATAGTTACTCACACACATAACCCTAAAACCAAAAGGATGTAGGAGTCCATTACCAAAAGGATAATGGAGAACACTCGAACAATATGGTACCAAAAGGATGACAGACCTATCACCAAAAGGATGATAGAGCAAACTCACGCATACAACCCTAACACCAAAAGGATGCAGGGAACACTCACACAACTTGGCACCAAAAGGATGACAGACCCATCACCAAAAGGATGATAGAGTAAACTTACACACACAACCCTGACACCAAAAGGATGTAGGGATCCATTGCCAAAAGGATAATGGAGAGCACTCACACAATCTGGCACCAAAAAGATGACAGACCCATCACTAAAAGGATGATAGAGCTAACTCACACACACAGGTTACTACCACCAAAAGGATGATAAGAACTTCCCAAATTTGAAGGCCATCAACACCAAAAGGATGCAGGCTAGGTTGAACCGACGAGGTTTGGCTATTACCAAAATGATGATAGTAAGGCAATTGACAAAATGCCAAGTTTTCTAGAGATATGATGAGTGAGGATTTATTTGAGACATAAAGAAATGGTTGAAGCAAAGAAGTCACTGAGGAACACAATCTTTGTCAACAAAAGGTTGAAAGGAAACAACTCACTGGGGAACGCCCAAGAGGCAAGGTTGAATTGGAGAAAATCAATGGAGAATACCCACTGACTCGGAGAGATGTCACTGGTTGAGCTGGGGAAGCCAACTTCAACGAAAAAAGGTTGAGGATCACAACTCAATGAGGAATGCCCACTAACTTGCTTGAATAGCACAACTTGGACAACAAAAGGGTGAAATAACTTCATGAGGAACGCCCATGAACTTTGGAGAAGATGCCCCTGGCTGGGCTGAGTTTTGCTTTGAAACTCTTGAACTTGACCAAAAAAAGGTTGATACAACTTCGTGGGGAACGCCCATGGTCTTGAATAACATGCCCCTGACTGGGCCAAATCTTGCTTTGAAGCTCTTGAACTTGACCAACAAAAGGTTGATCAACTTCGTGAGGAATGCTCACGGTCTTGAATAACATGCCCCGGACTGGGCTGAATCTTGCTTTTGAAATTCTCATCAACCGCAAGGTTGAAACAACTTCATAGGGAACGTCCACGGTCTTGAATAACATGCCCTTGACCGGGATGAATCTTGATTTTGAAATTCTCATCAACCACAAGATTGAAACAACTTCGTAGGGAACACCCACAGTCTTGAATAAATTGCCCCTGACTGGGCTGAACACAGTCTTGGAAAACTGATCAACCACAAGGTTGAAACAACTTCGTAGGGAACGCCCATGGCCTTGAAAAAGACACACCTGACTAGGTTGAAGACGGTCTTGGAAATCTCGAGATTGATCCTGGACCTTGACTTGCATACCTATGAATGCTTGATGCTGAAAATGATGCTCCATATCGAATGGAAATACAAATGCTGACCCACATAGATGCAAGTGTTGGGGAAGTATGATGTGGTTAGGTATGCATATGATCCAAATAATGCTTATGATATCGAATGCGATGCGTATGATACGTATGATTGCAGACGGGTGATTGGACATACAGGGATGCGGATGCCAGCATGGTGGACTTTTGGTAGTTGCCAATGCGGATTGGACTTTGGGTGGTGGGAGGGTTTGATTTCCTTGACACGCAGTTTGCTAAAGATGCCATGATTGAAGCAGACGAAGATGCTCTGGATGCCCTAAGTTTGATCACTTGGTGATTTGTTGTGAGCTTGCTTCAGAGAGGATCACAATTCTGCTTGATGGTCAGGATGACCTGGTCTTGCCCCAGTCTAAACATGATAATGGTCTGCCCTTGATTAAATAGTTTTGATATGTGGAAACTGAACTTTGATGTACTCTAGGATGATTTGCCCCTGATCGAGCTGTTGAATGATATACCAAATAATAATTATATGGCTTGGTACAGACTGGTTGCAATTGGGTTTGTCTCCGAAGAGAGGTATCTATACGACCCACGACAAACCACCTACACATAAGAAGCTTCAGCGTCTAAACCACTGGGAAATTATCGGTCATGTTACTCACAACCCCCTACCCAACAGAATTACCAACCCACTAACACACAAATCCACCATCCAAACATGCCAAACACCCAACCATAAGTATTATTAATATTCTTAACAATAGATAAACCTGAAGGGAAACTATTACCACAAATACAACCCATTCTATATTACCATATGCTTTAAGTGGATTAATTTGATTGTTTGCTTTTGACTACTGTCACATATAAAGAGGCTTTTGACTACTGTCACATACAAAGAGACAATGTAGTTCAAATTTTCTTAAAATATTATAGTATTTCTTATCTAATACTACTACTATACTATAACAGTTAAAACTTATGAACAAATTTGTTAATCAGATTGTTTATATCTCTCTATACTATCAACGTGATACCATCATTAATAAAAAATTAGTCCCATTAAAATAATATGAAAGTATTGCATAAATACATCAATTTCCAAACACATACACCAACAACATGAGAAGGAAAAACCAAGCAAAAACACAACCAAATTATTTATCATTCATAGTAAGAAATAGACAACGTAGCAAAATAAATTTGACTAACCTCTTTTGCATGAATAAGAACATTAGTTGTAGGTCTCAACCCATATGATAGAACACAAGTCTGCTGAATCATAGCTGAATTAGTAACCAATCACTACTACATAAATGATTTTTGGCAGCGCAGAAAAGACAACGCTTTTTACAAAAGCGCTGCTAAAGAGTTAGGAAAAAAAGGGAAAAAATAGCAGACTTTAGACAGCGCTTTTAGAAAAGCACTGCTAAAGGTGGCATCTATGGTTAACAATAGAAAGCGCTTTACAAAAAGCGCTGCTAAAAGTAGGCCCTACGAAAGCGCTTTTAAAAAGCGCTGCTATAGGTGTAACCTACGAAAGCGCTTTCTAAAAGTGCTGCTATAGGTCCTGCCTAAGGCAGACCTTAGAAAGCACTTTTATAAAAGCGCTGCTATAGGGGGTACAAAAGAAAGCGCTTTTATAAAAGCGCTGCTATAAGTCATGCCTAAGGCAGACCTTAGAGAGCGCTTTTATAAAGTGCTGCTAAAGGCCATGAAAAAGTGTTGTTATAGGTTTAAGTAGCACAAAATTAAAAAATCTCAGAATTTTTCATAAAACAGAACAGTCGTGGTTTTGCTTTCTTTCCCGCTCACGCATAGAACCCTAGTCACAGACGACAACTTTCGTCCATTCTTCCGTCCGACCGCCTCCTTCCGTCGTCGTCCGTCCGTTTTGACCGTCATCTTCGTCCTCCACCTCCATTGTCAGCGTATTTCCACCATTTTTAAGGTATTTCAAGTTTTTTAAAAATGTTTTTGATGGAAACAAATAATGTTGTTGCATGTTAGTGATGTTGTTGCATGTTAGTGTTGTTGTTGATGTTAAACTGACAATGTTGATGGAAAAATTGTTGTTGTTGTTGTTGTTCTTCTAATGTGTAGTCTGTACAATACATTGTTGTTGCTAAGATAGAAAATCAGAGAGATTAGTAATTGAATGAATATAATTTGCATTACTTTAAAGGAGGTTACGACCGAGTGTGTATATATATATATATATATATATATATATATATATATATATATATATATATATATATATATATATATATATATAGATAGATAGATAGATAGATAGATAGATAGATAGATAGATAGAGAGAGAGAGAGAGAGAGAGAGAGAGAGAGAGAGAGAGAGAGAGAGAGTGATTAGTTACAGAAAAGTGCTACAAGTAATGCTATGAGTAAAGTTAGTAATTTGGGCTCATATAGTATAAGAGTGAGTAAAAGGTTCCTATGAATGAGGAATGAAGATAAACCAAGTTTTTGAGGGAGAATTTGTGATAATCATGTCCCTGGCTGGTTTGTGTGTGTGATTGTGTGTGCACGCGCACTAGAATTTGAAATAGCTAATTCTATTAGAGAATTTTACTAAGAGTTATCTGGTGAAGTATTGAAGGGAACCTTTGGCTCATGAACATCATTAGGAATATTTGGTGAGTTCTGAATCTTTTTAGTTGGCAAAGGGTTTAATGATGTTTTTGATTGTACGATCTGGTAGGGAGGCAGGGTAATGTGTTGCTTAAGTGACTCAATTAGGAAAAATGAATAAATAATGGTCTAATAGAGAAATTGATCATCAAAGAATGATACATGTCTTAAAGAATGATACATGATGGGGAAAAATTCAATTCAACAGAAATAGGATTTTTAATAAAACTAGGTAAAGGACAAATTTTTAATTAGTTAATTATAGTTTTAATTGATTTTTAGATTTAATTATTAAGTCAATTTGCACGTGTTTGGTTAATTTAGTTAAGATCATTTCTATCCATGTTCATATCCTCTGAATCAAAATCAATATTTATGTCTGTTAATTTTGATCGTTTCCAAGAATTATTTAATGTTGGTGATGTTATTAATTTTGTCTGTTATAGGGGTTACCTGTGTAGAGCAAGATTGTGTTTGTTTCCAAGAATCCTACTGTGTAGTTCTAGAAGTTGGTGATTTCTCTACAGGTGCTACATGTATTCGTTGTTTTTTTTTAGCTTTCTTATTTTAGTTTAGCCTACTTAATTAGTATGGATAAAAAATGGATGTCTTCTAATCGATTGTCAAAAGAGTACGAGAATGGGGTATCAAAATTCGTTAAGTTTGTTGTTGAACACGCCAAAGACCCCAGTAGGATCACATGTCCTTGCTTAGGTTGTTGTTATGGGCGTCAAATTGACGCAGTTCAGTTGAAATCTCATTTAATGAGACATGGAATTGATCGAAGTTATACATGTTGGACATTACATGGTGAGATAAGTAACGAGAATGTCGAACCGGGGGATAATACGACCTATGCTTCAAAGGACAATGGCAGGGATACATATGATTGTGATCAAGTCGAAGAGATTGCAGAAGCACTTAAAGAAGATCTTCAGGATTGTCCCAAGATGTTTGAGAGGTTGGTAAGCGATGCAGAGAAACCGTTGTATAAAGGTTGCACTACTTTCACAAGATTGTCTGCGGTATTAAAGTTGTACAACTTAAAGGCGGGTAATGGACGGTCGGATAAAAGTTTCACAGAGTTGTTAGCCCTACTGCAAGAGATGCTTCCGAAGGATAATGTTCTTCCCAATCGAACCTATAAAGCTAAAAAAATGTTATGCTCTATTGGCATGAGCTATGATAAGATACATGCTTGTCCAAATGATTGCATTTTGTTTCGAAATGAATATGCATCATTAAACGAGTGTCCTAAATGCGGTGTATCTCGGTATAAGAAAAAGTTGTCACCAGCAAAAGTCTTATGGTATTTTCCTATAATTCCGAGATTTAGACGCATGTTTCGTAGTGAAACAGATGCGAAACACTTGACTTGGCATGAAAATGATAGAATTATAGATGGGAAGTATCGACATCCGGCAGATTCACCACAGTGGATGAAAATTGATAATGAGTATCCTGATTTTAGAGAAGAAGCTAGAAACTTTCGCTTGGTATTATCGACTGATGGAATGAATCTGCATGGTCTACAAAGTATCTCACATTCCACATGGCCTGTAATTATTATGATTTATAACCTACCTCCATGTCTATGTATGAAGCGTAAGTACATGATGTTATCTATGTTAATTTCTGGCCCTAAACAACCAGGGAATGACATAGACGTATACTTGACACCTTTAATCGAAGACTTAAAGAGTTTGTGGGAGAACGGTGTGGAGGTTTATGATGGATATAGGAAAGAAAGTTTCAATTTGAGGGCGATGTTGTTTGGCACAATTAATGATTTTCCAGCATACGGAAATCTATCGGGGTATAACATTAAAGGTCAATGTGCGTGTCCTATCTGTGAAGAAAACACAGATTGGACGCAATTGGAATTTGGTCAGAAGAATTTCTTTCTTGGTCATCGTAGATTCTTAAATTCTAATCATCACTACCGTGGGTGGAGAAAAGCATTCAATGGAAATTCAGAACAAGGTAGAGCTCCACCTACATTGACCGACGAACAAATTTTTGAAAAGGTGAAAGATGTGAGTACTAAGTTTGGCAAGTCTTTTGCTCATACGCTTGTCACGCGTGGGTGGAAGAAGAGGTCAATTTTTTTTGAGTTGCCGTATTAGAAGTCGTTGTATGTAAGACATTTTCTTGATGTTATGCATATTGAAAAAAATGTATTTGAAAATATTATTGGTACGTTACTCAATATACAAGGAAAGTCTAAAGATGACTTTAAAGCAAGAAAGAACTTGGTAGCAATGAGAATAAGAAATGAATTAGGACCCTTGAAGAAAGGAAATCGAACATATCTACCACCTGTTGCTTATACTTTATCTAGAAAGGAGAAAAAGATATTGTGTAAGTTTCTGAGTGAAGTTAAAGTTCCAGAAGGATACTCTTTAGATATTAGAAGACTTGTTTCTATGAAAGACCTCAAGTTAAAGAGTTTAAAGACACATGATTGCCATGTTATAATGGAACACTTTCTACCAATAGGTATACGTTCTATTTTGCCAGAAAAAGTGAGAAGGGCAATAACTAAATTGTGTTTTTTCTTCAGGTCAATTTGTAGTAAGGTGATCGATCTTGCGATCTTACCAACATTGCAAAAAGAAATAGTTATTACTTTGCGTGAGCTTGAAATGTATTTTCCTCCATCATTTTTTGACATAATGGTACATCTAGTTGTTCATCTTGTGAAAGAGACACAATTGTGTGGACCAGCTTATATGAGATGGATGTACCCTGTTGAACTTATATGAAAATATTGAAAGGGTATGTGAAAAACCGAAGTCGACCAGAAGGTTGTATTGTTGAACGATACATTGTTGAAGAAGCGATTGAGTTTTGTACTGAATATTTGTCCAATGTTCAATCCATTGGCCTCCCAAAATCTCATGTTGTTGAAAAAATAGTAGGAAAACAGTTAATTGGAAATAAATTTGTGACAATTTCAAGGGATGAACGGGAGCAAGTGCATTTGTATGTTCTGCACAATGACATTGAGGTTGAGCCGTATGTTGAAATGCACAAGGACGTTCTCCGAGGTTTAAATCTGAATAGAAATGAAAATTGGATAGTACGTGAGCACAATCGAAGTTTTATAACATGGTTCAAGGATCATATTTTTTCAAAGTTTTATTCTGATCCCGCTTCAATAACAGAAAGGTTGAGGTGTTTAGCATATGGTCC
The DNA here is from genome assembly GCA_963859935.3 of Lathyrus sativus. Taxonomy (NCBI): domain Eukaryota; kingdom Viridiplantae; phylum Streptophyta; class Magnoliopsida; order Fabales; family Fabaceae; genus Lathyrus; species Lathyrus sativus. Next base: position 24,221 of record CAWUDS030006587.1, read on the forward strand.
AAGTTTGCATGTGTTTTCTTATAGCGTATACGCAATTAATGGATACACATTTTATACCAAAGAACAAGATGATAAAAGTATAATGTAAAATAGTGGTGTCACCGTGCTTGCCAATGCAATGCACATTTCAAGTGTGAAGGACTTAAACCCCAAATATACGAGTATGTCGTATTTTGGGGTTATCGAACGCATTTGGGTGTTTGATTATTAGAAGTTTCAGATTCCTATGTTTGGATGCGAGTAGGTTGAAAATAATAGTGGCATACGAATGGATAACTCATGATTTTTGCAAGTGGATCTTAATAAGGTGGGGTACAAAGATGAGCCTTTTATTCTAGCCACGCAAGCTAAACAAGTGTTCTATGTTACTGATCCAACAAGTACGAAATGGTCTATAGTTATTTTTTCCAACAAAGTAATCGATGATAACATTGGAGATCAGGTTGATGTTGATGTTGAGAAGGAATCTTATATTATAGATGATCAAGATGAGCATATTAGAGCGGACGAATCATATATTAGAAATGATCATAACGAGGGAACTTGGATCAATCCATCCGTTCGTGTTGTTAAGAGACAAGTAAACCACGTTCCAACGAAGAAAAGAAAGAGATGTTAGTGACAAAGGTACTCGTAAAATTACATATTGTCTCATTCAATAAAATTACATATTTATATCATGCAATAAAATTACATATTATGTCATTCAATAAAATTATATATATGTTTTTCTTATTTATATATTTCTTATTTACATATTTGTCATTCATTTGATAATTTGGTTTTTCTGAATGACAGGTATTATGGCCACTAACAAGGAAAAATCACATGATGAAAACGAAACAACAAAAGACGTGGAAAGTTTTTCTGATATGAATGCTATGGCAGGTATATTTTCACAATTTTTACTGGTATAGTGATTCTACTTGATAAAACTATTTAAACTATATATCATGATAAATGATCATTTGTTTTTTCCATTTACAGTGTCCTCGTCAGCACAATGGGATTGATGCAGATATTTTGTATTGCGCTTTATGAAGGAAATTATTCACTCGGGTCAAATAGATATTCCAATCATGGTATGAATAAATTCATAAGTTATATGATTTATTTTAATAATTAACCGATATTTCATCTGAGTAATTAGTTTTAAAACTAAATCATGCATGTTCTGTTATATTATGTAGTACTTTGATGAATTCAAGTGTGGTACTTACTCGAAAGCAGGATTGGAAGAAATTAAGGGGGAATGGTGTCAATACATTCTTGAGTTGAGAATTGTATAAGGTATATGTATCGTCAAATATTGATGCGGGATAATAATATTTCTGGAAGTCGTATGTATTTGTAAAGTTATCGGTTTTGTAATTATATGTAAAGTAACTATATTTGTAAAGTTGTTCTGAGGATCGACTTGTTCTGAGGATCGCTTTTCAGAAGGGATAGACAAAATTTGCAGAGAATTCCTTCTATCTTGATCTAATTTGGGTATATGGATTTGCTGATCACTTTAAAAAACATAAAATTAAACAAATGTAAATGTTGACAAAATAGAACAAATGGTTGCAAATACACATTGACCACACATCCACCTTTCATGAAAGGGATACAAAATTGTAAGGAAAGGATACAAAGAAGATGCTGCTACAACAAAGTATTTTTTACTCTCTTCAAATTCTTGTCATCTTCATTACATATCAGAAAATACATAACAATTCCCCACAGTTTCACAACATCTTCTGCCACTGTATATACCATTTTAAATTATACCACAAACAATCACTGAATTTCATCAGAATGCATGAGCTGCCAAAATTACCTGTTGCAGATTCGCATAGACGTTTATCGGTGGATAGAAATGGAACTCCTTGCAAAGACTCAACAAAATTCAAACTTAGTATTGTCAAAAATAAAAATAATATTAGTAATATTTTAGATAAATTAAACAACATTATTTTGAGAGGTAGGGAAGGAGGGGGATCACTTCATATCATTGAAAGTTGAAACCACGTCTCTTATCATGAAGTTGACTTCCCATCTTGGGCCAATTGTAAGCATAGCTATCATCATGTAATAATATTTATTCATCAAGAAAAGAAAAGACAATCATATACTAGTATATTACAATTCATTTTTAAAAACAAATTTATCATCCCTAAGGATTCTTCATACATAGCTTTAAAACTTCAATTGGGCGGTTGTTAGAGGTATCATTAGTCCTCAAATTAGTTGATTTAAAAGTCAGATATTAAATTTCCAAAATAAAAGGTATTTTTTAGAAGTAAAAAGATAAAATTAAATTGATAAATATATCAATGATAAAATGACATTCAGTTCAAACAAGTTAACATATCAAGATAAATTAGTTTTGTTTTGTTATTAAATATTTTGAATAATATTAAAATGTGATTTTAGTACAAATGAGTTTTATTTAAATACTTATTTTCAAAATCATTCAATTTTAAAAAGTCTATATGACAAAGGGCACTTTCCTTCCATCTCTTTCTCTCCTTCAACTAAAACATGTTTATTAAAGTAAAGAAAATTAAAAATAAAAATAAATAGAAAATGAGAGAGAAAGAGATAAAAATATGAACGAGATAGTTGAAGAGAAATATTGAAGGAGAGAATTCATATAATAATTATATTTTGAGGATGAAATCTCAACTTTGTTTTACACGGAAAAAACAAAAGTCGTCTATATGATAAGAGATGTGGTATTAACCCTTTATAATATTTTAACATTAATATACGGATTTGCGAATCAAAACAACCAAGCATGATACATGTGAACTGTTTGGACCGGATCCACTACTCACTGGACCTGGCCTGCTGCTCGCAGGACCCCCCAACATCGTTGGACCCCTCCACTTGCCATACTGCCTCTATGGCTCCAACATTTTATGGACATTCTTTCCATTGTTCGGACTTTTAATTTATGACAATCTCGAAACATTTTTTCTTTCTTTTTATCACTCAAGGTTTTAAGGCATACTTCTACAACTATCTATCTTGAATTTAAACTGTGATAGTGCAAAGTTACCCATCAACTACATTGCTTCTCTCTACCATGTTGGACTTATTATTCAACAACCTCATATCAAATAAGACTTAAGAAAAATGCTTATAAGATCATTGTATTTGGAAAAGTCTTGAAGTTTCAACGTGTCAAAGAGAGGAAGTGTAAAAGTTTGCCCAGTCGTGGCTAAGTGATCAATTTTTGTAAAAACACAAGGGAATTCTAGTAAAGTAGTATGAATAAATAACACACACACACAAACCTTTTCAAAAGCGTCTATTTATCAAAGAAAACAACCTAAAAAGGCTTTTAACCCTGGACAGATGAATCAGGAACTGTTAGAACCATTTGGATAAGCTTTTTGAATTGTCCAATCGATTGGAGCATATTCTCAATCGGCTGGGTTAGTGAAAATAATGTCCATAATCGTTTGTGACAAATTCTTAATGAAATGAAACATTTATCTTTCAAAACATTCCAAAATGGGTATTTCTAATCAATTATTTTAGTCATCCAGTCGATTGGCATAAGGCTCCAATCGATTAGGACATTAAATTGGCCCATGGATATTTTTTGTATGTGCCAACCTCTAGCCTATACATAGAGGTCTCTCCCTTCACTTTTTCACATCCAGAATAATGAGTTATCCCACTCTCCTCACTTTCTCTATTTAAGCATATTTTTCTACATTGTCTCATTATGATTTAGCTATAGCGCTTCGAGAAAGTTCTTGGGTTTATGTGAGGAATTATATTATTAAAAAGGTGATATTGAAATTTCACAAAGAGATATTTTCTCTCGGTTGAATAATTATTCTTAAGGGAGAGTTTGTTTGAGTTTAAAGCTAAACTTGTTAAAAGCTTTGTTTGGGGATTTAGTATTAATTTGTCGTTCGTCTCTTGAGCCCAACCCATGTAAAAGCTCAATTTGGTTTGAGATAAGCCCAATGTAAAATCTCAATATGGTTCTTGCTCAGCCTATGCAAAACCCAGTTTGGTTCGAGATTAACCTGGTGTAAAATCTCGGTTGTTAATAGTCAGCCCGTGTAAAACCCCAATTTTGTTCGAAGGAATGCCAGTCTAAAACTTTACCTTATTTTGAGATTAACCTGTGTAAAATCTCAAAGGTTTAAGCTTGAAAAGTATCCTCTTGAATCTCCTTTCATGTTTGGAAGCAAGACTAATTGCTTCAGTACATTATTCATTGTTTGGTTGGAAGTTAACCTAAAACTTAATTTTCCTTGTATATGGGGACTAGTAAGTTTAACCTACTAAAAGATTATGAGCATTACTAGATACTCTCAAGATCAATTCTTAAGGAGAGGATTAGGTCACTTGATTTAAACCAAACTTCTATAAATTCTGGTGTCTTCTCTCTTCCCTTATCTTTTACTTTCTGTATATTTTCTTTCCATTGATTTTTCACTGCTATACTCAAATAGCTTTCCTTAAAATGTTATTAAACTTTGAAAATAAAAATAAATTTGTCTAAAATTGTTGTTTTTCAAACCCACACAATTCATCGATGCTCTTGCGTGTGGAGTCACATTACCAACAATAGTAATTATAATTGTTTGACATAAATATCATCTTGGACGTGTTCAAGTGATCTTTTTATTTGGTTGTAACTAGAATAGGCATCTGTGAAATCAAAGTCTTATACTCTGGAGATCCATCGATTAATCTGTCAATGTTTAGTAATGAATAGGGATCTTTAAAACACACCAAATTTAGATCGATGAAATATACACACATTATCCCTTTATGAGACGACTTCCAAACTAGAACCACATTTTTTAACCAGGTAGAATACTTGATTTCTTTGATGAAACCCACTTCCCTCAATTTATCCATTTCTTCATCTATGGTCGCTCTCTTTTCCTCATCGACCTTATACTTTCTCTGCGTTACTAGTTTTAGTGTAAGATTAATGGCAAGGCGGTGAAACAAGAACTTGGTATCGAATCATAACCTATCAGAGGGAGTCCAAGAAAATAAGTTAATGTTTTTTCTAAGTAGGGATAACATGTCTTCCTCCCTAGGTTATATCATGAAAGTTCCTAGCTTGGTGGTGTGGAATTTCTAGGGTCCTATCTGGAACTCCTTTAGATCTTCTAGAAGTGTGAGCCTCTCCTTATCAAGCTCTATCATGGGATTCAAATCAACAAATTTAACCCCAATGATGTCTAGTTGTGGCGCGACAATAATTTCCATAGTCGCCTTTGTGGCCCTTAAACTGTCTTGGTAACATCTTTGGGCAATTTCTTAATCACCTTAGATTACACTAGTGCACCCATTCACTAATTGATACTTCTTGCTCAACCCGAGCGACACCCATGAGATTAAAAGAATTTTTCCTGATGATTATGTTGTATGAAGATGGACCACCTACCACGAGATACCTTTTATTTTATAATTTTGACGTTCTTCTCCAGTCTGAACACGATCTTGAGAGTCACGTAGTCTTTCACTTAGATATCTCTCTTTGAGAAACCAACCAAAGTACCTCTGAAAGGTTGTAGCTTGTATGAATCTAGCCTTATTCTCTCAAAGCATCTCAATACAGGACATAATTGAACTCTCATGATCTATCAATACACATTTGATGTCCCAATCATCACACTTCACTTTTATGACCATAGGGTCATTCTTACAAGAGGATTACACCAACGTGTTTTTGGAAGAAAATGAACTTAGGATCTGGGTCGTCCTCTGAGTCTACCTTAGGCTTTGTGGGTGAGTTATCTACCTCCATGACTCAGAGTGAGTATCTCCTATGGGAGGAGCTAGATTCTCTTCCCCCTGGAGAACCCTCATGCTATAATATTCAGAGTGTGATGGGCTGGTCTGACTTCCTCTATTCTCTTAGGCTCCTTATATTTCCAACACTTAGAGCTTTTGTGCTGAAAGCCTCCTCTGATGTTCTTCTTCAAGCTACTCTCTTGGATAAGTCGCTCAATCTCCTTCTTGAGATAGTAGAAGTCATCAGTAAGGTGATTCTTTACCTGATGGTATTCACACCATCTACTGAATTTGGAATTCATCGTATCTAATTTGAGAGTCGGTGAGGAATAATGTCGTGAGAGTGGAGTACTTCACGCCTGAATTTCTCTCGGTGGATGTTAAGGGGCATAAAGTTATTGATGAGTCTCCTACTTCACTTGAAAGTTGTCATGTCTCTAATAGGCAAGGTGTAATGGCTTTTAAAATGTTTATACGATGAGTCAAATCTCCATAGGCATTCTCCTTGATGTCTATGGATTTCTTCTTAGCATTACTCTATTCTCCCTTGATGTAATAGTTATTATGTGCCATGATTTTATTCATGGAGACGACATACTTCTAGGTGAGAGATTCGTTAGAGTTCTATGCTATCAAGCCGTTATAGAATGCTACCGCAAATATATTCTAGTTTGATTAAATCAAATTGATAATTTTCTCGTTGATACGGGAGATATTGAATAGACTAGTGGTAGAAACCTTTTGGTGCTTACTCTCTAAAAATTGGTGGACCAATTTCCTCGAGAGATCTTGATAACTGGTTACGGATACACAAGGAAGGTTCGTGAACCACCTGAGGGATGCCTACTTGAACGTGTTAGATATGAGCTTTCACTTTATTGAATCAGAGGCACCTATGATATCTATCTGGTTGTTTCTGGCGACTGTTTTCCCTTCAAACTCCACCAATGAAGGCTATTTGAAGTTCTTTGGAACTGAAGCACCCCAAATCTCATCTATAAGTGGTTAGGGGTGCATCATCTCATTTTATACTTGGAAATAATCACGGTGTTACTCATGGAGGCTAAAGACATTTGCCTCAAAAGTGTGGCTGAAGCAGCGCAAATCGTCTATAGAAACTGACATCTTTACTAAGGTTACCTGGTCGCCGCTACCGATACTGCAAGTTGTGGTAGCGCCAAGTTGTGTCATTATGTTGAATAGGATGACTAAAGAAATTTGGAAACGGATGTGAGTATGGCCTATGCTAGTTTTACCGATGCCCCACAATGGACCCCAATTGTACTTGTGAAATACAATAATGGGGAACTTACTCGTGGACGCAATAGGCTATGTATATACTGAATCTATGAAAATTAGTGAATTAATCTCCAATATATATATATATATATATATATATATATATATATATATATATATATATATATATATATATATATATATATATATATATATATATATATATATATATATATATATATATATATATATATATATATATATATATATATATATATATATATATATATATATATATATATATATATATATATATATATATATATATATATATATATATATATATATATATATATATATATATATATATATTGGAGATTAATTCACTAATTTAGACTGGGTAGTATTGAAGAAATTATTTTCTCCTACTTTCCCTCAAGTACGTGGGAGTAAGGAAAGGACTAGTTTTCCTAATAAATTGGAGGGACGATTTCCTTCCTTTCTGTTATGATCCAACTAACTATCTTTCGAGTATCTCATTTATCGTGTGTGGGTGAGATGGATTTGGTAGTTGATAACACGAAATCATATAGATATTTTCATGCATAATTCGACTAAAAGCTAACCGTTTTCGATCCGATTTCGGGTTATTTCCGTGTATTTGTCTGATGTTTTTGCAGGTATTCAACGATCACGTTTAAACAAGGCAACATGAAGAAAAGAAGCAATCCCAGATGAAATATGGACGAAAAAGGAGTGAAAATACAATGAAAAGCGCAGCAGACAGTTTTTGCTGATGTGACGACCGTCACAGATGCATGACGACCGTCACACGGGTGACGACCGTCACACCTTGTGACGACCGTCATGCAGGCAAAAACGCCCCACTCAGATTACACGTCAAAAGAGCAGTTCCAATTCCCATTAAATGGTCCACTACTCCCTAAATTATCTGCCTCAAGGTCCATCATCCTCAGAGGTAACCGTTGGAATTCCACTTCTATAAAAAGGGAAGCAGGGGACTTCAAAAAGGGAGCTGCATTCATACCATGAAGTGCTGCCAAATTTAATTTCCAGAGCAAATTTACTTTCAGTTATTATTTGTATCCATTTCTCCAGTTTTATTTGTATTCCTTTCCTTTATTTCCCTGCCATTTCCTCATTTCCATTTCCGCTCTTCTGTAATACTTACTGCACTGTACGATCAAATTGGAACTAAAGACAGAATCCTGCCAACATCTGTGGAGGGTCTGCCCAAAGGCCAATTGGCATTATTTACAGGTTTTCATTTTGATCGACTTCTGTTTTATCATAATGCAATTTATTATTTATTATTATTATTTATGTTTTATTCTTCCCAATTCCATGTCTAGCTAAACTTAGGCAATCGATATGTAGTAATAATTCGAATGGGATTTGATAACTCTTGTTTGAAAACTTTCTTTTCACAAAAGTAATTTATGGTCTAAGTGTTTAAAATTGATTTACGAAATAAACTTCGTCGCGAAAGTGAGAACTTATTTTAAAGTAGTTTTGCCACGAAAGTGGGAAATTAATTAAGATACGAACCAACAAGCGAAAGTTGCGGTAAGGTCAGATAGTAAACACTAGGCATTTGTTTTAATAACATCGAAAGCACTTTAAAACGAATTAGAACTTAGAGATTTCCAAAAAAAATAGTTTTAACCCCGAACGGGATACGAAAGTGTACGTTTGGCCCTTAGGATTATGATTAGCGTCAATAACCATTGTGAGACGAGAGTCTTCAAATCTCCATTTTCTGCTTAAATAAACTGCGGAAACTATTTCATACACCAGTAACCTATCAAATCCCTGAAGAACACAATTACTACGTATCGGTTCAATTAATTAAAATCTAAATAGCAATCTTAGTTCCCTCTTTTAGTGACAATCTTATTCCCTTAAAACATATTCTACCTAGCTAAACATAGTAACTCCCGAGAACACTAGTTTGATTACGAGTCCCTGTGGGATCAATATCTTTTATTACTACGCGATAGACTGTGCACTTGCAGTTAGTTGTATTAGACATAGAAAGTCGCGATCAAGTTTTTGGTGCCGTTGCCGAGGACCCGTTTAGTCAATAGTGTAACCTTCTGTTACGCCGTATAGACTAGGTAAACAATTTTCATTTTTCCTTTACTAGTGCTGTCGATTGTATGCCAAGTGATCGCCCACAAAGCGATATCTTGAAACCTTCAGTCGCAGAACTAGAACGCTTCTTACATCTAAGAAGCCGAATCATTGAGTACCAACTCAAACATAACATTCCTGATCCTCTCACTCCCATTCCCAAATCCAAAGAAGAACCAACGATGGCTGAAGCACCTCCGAACAAACCGCTGAAGGCATACGCTACACCATCTCAGATGGAGCCTAGAAGTAGCATTGCTGCCCCAACTATTACCCGAAATGATTTTGAGCTGAAACCATCATTGCTGTCGGTTGTACAACAAA
>CAWUDS030006588.1:0-22500 GCA_963859935.3 Lathyrus sativus
TTCGGGCTCCGAATCTGACTTCGACTCCAACACGAAAGTCGTAGCTCTCTCTCTTAGCTTTCCGGCGAATTTTAGAACGCCTCAAACGGATTTCCGGAACTCCAGTGATGATCGTTTCCGTGCAGACTGCTAAAGCTGAAAAATAAGTGCGGAAATCAAATTAAGCCAAAAATAAAATAAAATATAAAAACAAAATAAAACATAAAAATAATCAAGATAAAGTAAAGAAATGCCTAAGTAAAAATATAGGAGAAAGTGCATAAATATGCATTGATTATTCATCACGCTGGGAGCTTTTAAGGGTCTCCCCATTGACACAAACTTTAGGATCTATGACATTTTGATATTAATGATTATAGGAATACCTTAACGAATATAATGAGAAAGATTTTTAGACAATAACAACGATAATTCTAAAATACAAAAGTGTACAGACAAGTGTTCGACACTGGTTGGCTTGTGGATTTTTCTCAACCGGTACTCGTAATGTCTTGAAAACTCTTCGAATGGGGATAAAAAGAGATAATCTTATTATAGGATGATATATTTGAGATCATAGCCTATATATAGAATGATAATCATTTAGAATTCTCATTATTGCGAAATGGATTATCTTGACATCCACTTATATTTAAGCACATATTCAATTAAATAATTAATTATTAAATATAATTAATTATTTTATTTACTTACTCAACCGATTAAGATTCTTATATATATATATATATATATATATATATATATATATATATATATATATATATATATATATATATATATATATATATATATATATATATATATATATATATATATATATATATATATATATATATATATATATATATATATATATATATATATATATATATATATATATATATATATATATATATATATATATATATATATATATATATATATATATATATACATATATATAAATATATATATATATATATATATATATATATATATATATATATATATATATATATATATATATATATATATATATATATATATATATATATATATATATATATATATATATATATATATATATATATATATATATATATATATATATATTGCCTTGTCCCGCTCATCACACGGGGTCGGCCCAATCCATCTCTCCGTCGTGGAGGGCCTAGCTCATTGATCAGTTGTCGCGCGCGGATCAAAATGAGTGTTTTTGATGAAAACGTAATACAGCGACAATTCAACTCGGATATCGTCTTAAGGATTCTTTTATGTGATTAATCTACCAAATTCGAAATAGAGGGTGAGTTGGTTTGTTTTCTGATCGGATAAATAAAGAAAATGCAATTAAGCGGTTAAAATAAGTGATTATCAAAATAAGTCAATCTACTGTTTTCGGTTCTGGCTTATCACGGGTTTCTACGTTACCAATTTCCTAAGCGATTTCGATCTCTATTTGATTCCTATGTCAATTAACAAGCGCAAAAGACATAAACTAGATTAACAATCCTATATTCCAAATTAAGCAAACGGATTAAGTTTTCGTGAATTAAGCAAACACGAATTATAAACGCGAATTAACGACAAAGCGACGTAACGACGAATAAAAGCTAAGGATGCAATCATACGAATTTAATCAAAACAATTCTATAAACTAACAGATTCAGCAAAAGCAAATCATAGAATAGTGTTTAAAGAGAAACGAATTAGATTGATAAAGTAAAACCCTCAAAGCGTTGGAACGCGATTACAGCAGAACGACTCTAAGGAATTAGCTCTCCATGGTTCTCTCAAAGCTCCGAATGTATTTTTCGTGAAAATGTAACGAGGTGAACAGTAACACAAGTATTTTTCCTTTAAAAAGAAAGCAAATTAGGGTCATAACCCAACTGGGTCGAAAACATAACCCAGGCCCAATACATGACCCAACACTAAAATAAAATTCTAATGCAGTAACTTCAAATGGAATTCTGGAATTTTGGCCTCCGAATCTGACTTCGACTCCAACACGATAGTCGTAGCTCTCTCTCTTAGCTTTCCGGCGATTTTTAGAACACCTCAAACGGATTTCCGGAACTCCAGTTATGATCGTTTCCGTGCAGACTGTTAAAGCTGAAAAATAAGTGCGAAAATCAAATTAAGCCAAAAATAAAAATAAAATATAAAATCAAAATAAAACATAAAAATAATCAAGATAAAGTAAAGAAATGCCTAAGTAAAAATATAGGAGAAAGTGCATAAATATGCACTGATCACTCATCACGCTGGGAGCGCTTAAGCGTCTCCCCATGGACACAAACCTTAGGATCTATGACATTTTGATATTAATGATTATAGGAATGCCTTAACGAATATAATGAGAAAGATTTTTAGACAATGACAACGATAATTCTAAAATACAAAAGTGTACAGACAAGTGTTTGACACTGGTTGGCTTGTGGATTTTTCTCAACCGGTACTCGTAATGTCATGAAAACTCTTCGAATGGGGATAAAAAGAGATAATCTTCTTATAGGATGATATATTTGTGATCATAGTCTATATATAGAATGATAATCATTTAGAATTCTCATTATTTTGAAATGGATTATCTTGACATCCACTTATATTTAAGCACATATTCAATTAAATAATTAATTATTATATATAATTAATTATTTTATTTACTTACTCAACCGATTAAGATTCTTATATATATATATATATATATATATATATATATATATATATATATATATATATATATAATATTTATATATATATATATATATATATATATATATATATATATATATATATATATATATATATATATATATATATATATATATATATATATATATTCCTCTGTCCCGCTCATCACACTGGGGTCTGCCCCAATCTATCTCTCCGTCGTGGAGGGCCTAGCTCATTGATCAGTTGTCGCGCGCGGATGATGAAAACGTAATACAACGACAATTCAACTCGGATATCGTCTCAAGAATTCTTTTATGTGATTAATCTACCAAATTCGAAATGGAGGGGGAGTTGGTTTGGTTTCTGATCGGAAAAATAAAGAAAGTGCAATTAAGCGGTTAAAATAAGTGATTATCAAAATAAGTCAATCTACTGTTTTCGGTTCCAGCTTATCACGGGTTTCTACCTTACCAGTTTCCTAAGCGATTTCGATCTCTATTCGATTCCTATGTCAATTAACAAGCGCAAAAGACATAAACTAGATTAATAATCCTATATTCCAAATTAAGCAAACGGATTAAGTTTTCGTGAATTGAGCAAACACGAATTATAAACGCGAATTAACGACAAAGCGACGTAACGACGAATAAAAGTTAAGGATGCAATCATACGAATTTAATCAAAACAATTCTATAAACTAACAGATTAAGCAAAAGCAATTCATAGAATAGTGTTAAAAGAGAAACGAATTAGATTGATAAAGTAAAAACCTCAAAGCGTTGGAACGCGATTACAGCAGAATGACTCTAAGGAATTAGCTCTCCATGGTTCTCTCAAAGCTCCGAGTGTATTTTTCGTGAAAATGTAACTAGGTGAACAGTAACAGGATTATTTTTCCTTTAAAAAGAAAGCAAATTCGGGTCATAACCCAACTGGGTCGAAAACATAACCCAGGCCCAATACATGACCCAACACTAAAATAAAATTCTAATACAGTAACTTCAAACGGAATTCTGGAGTTTTGGGCTACGAATCTGGCTTCGACTCCAACACGAAAGTCGTAGCTCTCTCTCTTAGCTTTCCGGCGAATTTTAGAACGCCTCAAACGAATTTCCGGAACTCCAGTTATGATCGTTTCCGTGCAGACTGCTAAAGCTGAAAAATAAGTGCGGAAATCAAATTAAGCCAAAGATAAAATGAAATATAAAAACAAAATAAAACATAAAAATAATCAAAAGCCAAAGATAAAATGAAATATAAAAACAAAATAAAACATAAAAATAATCAAGATAAAGTAAAGAAATGCCTAAGTAAAAATATAGGAGAAAGTGCATAAATATGCACTGATCACTCATCACGCTGGGAGCGCTTAAGCGTCTCCCCATGGACACAAACCTTAGGATCTATGACATTTTGATATTAATGATTACAGGAATACCTTAACGAATATAATGAGAAAGATTTTTAGACAATGGCAACGATAATTCTAAAATACAAAAGTGTACAGACAAGTGTTTGACACTAGTTGGCTTGTGGATTTTTCTCAACCGGTACTCGTAATGTCTTGAAAACTCTTCGAATGGATATAAAAAGAGATAATCTTCTTATAGAATGATATATTTGAGATCATAGCCTATATATAGAATGATAATTATTTAGAATTCTCATTATTTCGAAATGAATTATCTTGACATCCACTTATATTTAAGCACATAATCAATTAAATAATTAATTATTAAATATAATTAATTATTTTATTTACTTACTCAACCGATTAAGATTCTTATATATATATATATATATATATATATATATATATATATATATATATATATATATATATATATATATATATATATATATATATATATATATATATATATATATATATATATATATATATATATATATATATATATATATATATATATATATATATATATATATATATATATATATATATATATATATATATATATATATATATATATATATATATATATATATATATATATACTATATATAATATATAAATATATATATATATATATATATATATATATATATATATATAAAATATATTATATATATATATATATATATAGATATATAATATATAGTATATATATATAGATATATATTATAATATATATATATATTATATATATAATATATATATATTAATATATATATATATATATATATATATATATATATATTATATATATATATATATATATATATTATATATATATATTATATAATATATATAATATATATATATAATATATAATATATATATATATAATATAAATATAATATATATATAAATATATATATATATATATATATATATAATATATATATATAAATTATATATATAAATATATATATATATATATATTATATATATATATATATATTACATATATTATATATATTATATATATATATATATATATATATAATATATATATATATATATATTATATATATATATATATAATATATATATATATATTATATATATATATATATATATATATTTATATATATATATATATATATATATATATATATATATTAATATATATTATATATTTAAGATATATATATTATATATTGTATATATATATATATAATATATATATAATATATATATAATATATATATATATATATATATATATATAATATTATATATATATATATATATATATATATATATATATATTATATATATATGTATAAGGTTCCATATGCTTCAGTTGTTGGAAGTCTTATGTATGCTTAAGTTTGCACCCGTCCCGACTTAGCATACATTGTAATAGTTCTTGGCAGATATCTAAGCAACCCTGGTATTAACACTAGATAGTACGTGTAATGTGCTACCTGAAGAGAACAAGAGACTTCATGCTCACTTATAGAAAGTCATTGGGTATTCTGACTCATTTTAAAAATAAATGTAAAATAAAGTTATTACAGTTAAATAAAAAATGGAATGTATATTTTTACTATGCAACTCTAACCTTCACCAAATAATATTTTTTGTTTAAAAAATCATAAATTTCAATCACGTCGGCCTATAAACTAGAAGTAAAAATGTATCTTACTGAACAATATAATATTTACTTACGAGGAAAAATACATTATTGATTCAAATATTTTTATATTGATTCAAATATATTAGTAATGTCATTCCATAATTAATATTTATATACGTGAAAAAACACATCATTGATTAATTCATTTATATATACATGAAAAAAAATTATTTTTATAAACGGAAACTACTTTAATTGTTCTAAGTACGGTATAATATTAATTTATCAATAATTTTTTTACATATGTGAAAAAATTATTTAAAAAAAATATTATTGTTATAAACGGAACAACGTTATTAAAACATTAAAACAATTATTAAATGAACATCAAGTTATTGATCAAAATATTGAATAATAATGACAAAAATTTTATTATTGATTCTGGTATTTTTATAAATAACGTCAAAATAAAAATAGTATTTATATAAATAATAATATACTGTTGATTCTAATATTTTGTATATGAAATTAACTATAGGAATTAATTTATTATGTCTTTTTAATTGAATAATTTAATTTTTTAAAATCATTTTTATTATATTTGAAAAAAATACGCATACCATATCAATATCCGTGTGAACGTATAAATATCTCACTAATTGACAATAAAAGAGATGAGATTAAATTTGAATTTCTATACTAATATTAAAATTAGATGAAAATTAGTCTTAAGGTGACTTCATTATAATAATTCAATTATAAATATTATATTAATTGCTTTATATTAATACATTAATTTTTTTGTTATGAAATAAAGTAGGTAAAAAATATAAATATATTTTATTAGGAATAAATGTCAGAGTATTATGTGATATTGATATATTAACCTCTCTTCTATTTTATTTTTTAGATTAAATTAATATAAGGGTAAAAGAATTGACCTATTTATATTGAATTTAGATAAAATTTGATGTAATATAAGAAATAATTGAAGAATTGTTAGTGCAAAGGTGAATAAATGATGAACAAAGGAAATATTCTATTAAGAATGACGACTACAAAACATGATAAAAGTTACAATGATTGTCACCCTATTTATAAGCTAAAACTAGGGTTACTAGAATAACATAAAATACTAAAATACCCTCTAACAAACTTAGGGGCTAAGGAAAATAGTACAACTAAATAAATATGAATTACTATTAATATTCTAATAAGAATGACATTATATTTTTTATTTTATACATGAAAGATAGTAAACCAGGAGACACGTCCGTGGCTAAAGGAGACAAGTTTTGTCTCAAACAATGCCCCACTACGGATCTTAAAAAAAAGGAAGAGATGCATAAGGTTCCACATGCTTCAGTTGTGGGAAGTCTTATGTATGCTTAAATTTGCACCCGACTTAGCATTCATTGTGTAAGAGTTCTTGGCAGATATCTATGCAACCCTGGTATGTAACGCTAGATAGTACGTGTAATGTGCTACGTGAAGAGAACAAGAGAATTCATGCTCACTTATAGAAAGTCATTGGGTATTCTGACTCAGATTTTAAAAATAAATGTAAATTAAGTTATTACGGTTAAATAAAAAATGGAATATCTATTTTTACTATGCAACTCTAACCTCCACCAAATAATATTTTTAGTTTAAAAAAATCATAAATTTTCAATCACGTCGGCCTATAAAATATAAGTGAAAATGTATGTTATTGAACAATATAATATTTACTTACGAGGAAAAATACATTATTGATTCAAATATTTTTATATTGATTCAAACATATTAGTAATGCCATTCCAAAATTAATATTTATATACGTGAAAAAACACATCATTGATTAATTTATTTATATATACATGAAATAAAATTATTTTTATAAACGGAAACTACTTTAATTGTTCTAAGTATTGTATAATATTTATCAATAATTTTTTTACATATGTGAAAAAATTATTTTAAAAAAATATTATTGTTATAAACGGAACAACTTTATTAAAACATTAAAACAATTATAACATGAACATAAAGTTATTGATCAAAATATTGAATAATAATGACAAAAGTTTTACTATTTGATATTTTTATAAATAATGTCAAAATAAAAAAAAATATTTATATAAATAATAAGATATTGTTGATTCTAATATTTTATATATGAAATTAACTATAGGCATTAATTTATTATGTATTTTTAATTGAATAATTTAATTTTTTTAATATCATTTTTATTATATTTTTAAAAAATACGCATACTATATCAATATCGGTGTGAACGTATAAATATCTCACTAATTGACAATAAAAATAATAATTAAAAATCAACCTCATCACTTTCTTCAGTTGGACGTGAGTTTACTTGCAGAACTTTTGTAATTTTAAAACTTCTGCTAATAAAACTATGATAGGAAGTGTTTTTTGTTATGCATATTATAATTTCATATTTTATATTTTAATAGGTAACTTTAATGTTGATAAATGTCTCTTTAAATAAATGTGAATTATTGTGATCTATTAGATAATTACCAATATATGATCCCCAATATACGGTACACAAACAAATTATCTATTCTCCCCATCAAAGAGACTTTGAGGCATAAAGAATATCGATTCATAACGAACCACAAAAGTCATCAACTTCTGAGTTCAGGATTATCGTCAAAGAATTTTTTCTCAATAGATCTCGGTATTCCTAAAATCAATTTATCGATCCTATAATTTTATACATGACTATTTTGATTCCGCATAAAATATATGTCATAATATGTTAAACATGTATATTGATTTGATTCAATTCTAACATTTTCAAGTCTGTCAAAATATGATTCAAACCATGTATAATATCACGATCCAGATCATCGCCTTATATATTTTTTTATAGTATTATGAGATTTTTTTTTACTTTTTTAATTAGTGTTGTACAATTCTCAAGATTTGTTATAATGGAAAGTAACACCTAGGTTTTATTTCTTTAAATTAGAATTAATACGTTTCTATCTTTTTCTAATGACAAATCCTTTACTCGTTGGTTTTTCTCTCAACCCAAGAGTTATAATACATATTTGTGCAACATTGGACATTGTAATTTTCTTTTATTTTTTCAATTAAATTCGTACTTGAATTATTTTTCATCTCGATGAAAGTTTTTTTTTGCATATGCATACACAATTTTCAAAATTTGTTCTAAATTAAAGTAACATTTAGATTAATCTCCGCGAAGTCTATTTTACAAAATTTTCTATTTTAATTAGTTTTATAGCATTTTTATGTCATGCTATTTTTATATTTTATAGGAATAATTATTTAATTTCACATATATAAGTTATATTTTAAATATTTTTCTCGTTTATTTTTTTTAATATGTTTGAGCCAAACTAAATGATTACATTAAATTTTAGTTTGGCTTTAATATTAGAGAATTAAAACTTATTGATTATATATAGATTATTTGTAATGTATAAAAATATCAACAGTTTTATCCAAACTAAAATAATTTTTTTAAGTAAGTTACATTTTAAGTTTTAATATTATTTATAACTTTTTAAAGTTTTGATTATTTCTTATATACAAAAGTATCAACTAAAAAAATCCTTCCTACGCTAAATAAAATTTAAAAAGGGTTCCGTTTCTTTAAGTTACTTTTTTAGACATTTTTAGTATTATATTTATACATTTATTCATATAAGAAAGAACTTTACTTTCATATAAACTTATTTCTTGCATATTTATTTATTTATAAATTAAATTGCTTATTGTTAATTATGAACATAGTTGATAAATAATATAAAGTATCATCTCAAATTGGGAACACTCAAAAAATTGTAAATAGTAGAAAAGCATGAAGCACCCAAAAAATTTGTTAGTAGTAGAAAAGTAAAAATTTGTTAGTAGTAGAAAAAGAGGAAATTTGATGGCGTTGATTGATGAGTCATCAATACAACATCGATGCAACTACTAATACAACTATTATGATAGGAAGTGTTTAATGTTATACATATTATAAATTCATATTTTATATTTTAATAGGTAATTTTAATGTTGATAAATGTCGATTTAAGTAAATGTGAATTATAGTGATCTATTAAATAATTTTTAAAAAGTTTATTTTTTATTCTATTATAATTATATTTTTCATAAAAATAGTTTAATTTTTTTATTGGAAAAAGACCATTTCAATTTTATTAATTCTCTATAGTCTATAGTTAGAATATTTTTATAAAAATACTTTTTATGTATACATATAAATTATATTCAAGATGACAACACACAATTAGGAGTAAATTGTGTTTAAAGCTAACTAATTCCAACTAGGATATAATTGCAAACTAAATAGTAGAAAAGATTAACCACATGGTCTTAAATGTTGATTCCAATGCAGAAAACATTAATTAAATTGATTCTGATCTTGATGTTGGTGGTTCATACTTCCAAAATACAACATTTCAATAAAAAATAATTACTTGTTTGTTTCTAAATCCATATGATTGGATTGTTAGATATTTTATTAATGTTTGAGAAAAAAATGGGATAATTTAGTTTAATGCTATTCATTATGGTGTAATTTAAATATTTCAACTAATTTAATTTATCTTAATGACATAATTTATTTTAATATTATTCAATACTAAAATAAATTTAAAATATAACAAAATTAATGTCTCTCCTAATTAAGAGTATTTTAAAATTACACGTGGAACCTATATCCATTAATATAACTACAAATTAATTTTTTCAAAAATATAAAATAATTAGCATTAGAACATATTATACATGAAACACATGGACTAAATTTGGACGAAAATCATATTTTATTATTTTTTCACTTTCTTACATTAGTTAACCCATATCCCTAAATATAACTACAAATGAAAATTTTAAAATAACACGTGAAACCCATATCCCTAAATATAACTACAAATGAAATTTTTTTAAAATACAAAATAATTAGTATTAAAACATATTATACATGAAACACTTAGACTAAATTTGGACGGAAAGCTTTTTTTTATTATTTTCTCACTTTCTTACATTAGTTAACTTATACATCAAATAAAATATTTTTAGATATATATCAAACATTCTTTTTGTATAAAATTGTTTTTAAAGTTAAAAAATATAATTATTATCATAAAACTTTAATTTCATTTATAAAGCTCTTATTTTTAAATTAGACTTAAAAGTAACTTTTACAATTGAAAATAACTCGGTCAAACAATACCTTAAACAATTGTCTATTTTATCTCCATATTAAACTATGCCTAAAATAAATTGGTCGAATATACAACAAATCACTAATTAATTCATCAGTCGCTAATTAATCTGCCTAATTAATATACAATATATGGCACTGTTCACACTCGTTTTCATTTTGATATTGGTGATTCATACTTCCAAAATACAACATTTCAATAAAAAATAATTAGTTGTTTGTTTCTTAATTCATATTATTGAAGCGTTAGATATTTTATTAATGTTTGAGAAAAAAATGGGATAATTTAGTTTAATGTTATTCATTACGGTGTAATTTAGATATTTCATCTAATTTATTTTAATATTATTCAATACAAAAAGAAATTTAAAATATAACAAAATAAATGTCTCTCCTAATTAAGGGTATTTTTAAATTACACGTGGAACCTATATCCATAAATATAACTACAAATTAAATTTTTAAAAAGTATAAAATAATTAGCATTTGAACTTATTGTACATGAAACACTTGGACTAAATTTGGACGAAAATCATATTTTATTATTTTCTCACTTTCTTACATTAGTTAACTTATACATCAAATAAAATATTTTCAAATATATATCAAACATTTTTTTGTATAAAATTGTTTTTAAAGTTAAAACATATAGGTATTATCATAAAACTTTAATTTTATTTATAAAGCTCTTATTTTTAAATTAGACTTAAAAGTAACTTTTACAACTCTTGGATCATACGCGGTATTTTAAAACAAAGAGATATCATAGATTTAATTCGGAACGAATGGGACCGACTTCTGAACTCCCAAAAGTTTAAGGCGTCGGTTTTTTACAAAGTGCTGATTGATGACGGCACAAGGGTGCCTTGGAGAACCTTGATTAGAAACAATAAGCGCCGACCGCGAGCAGTGTTTTGTTTCTTGCAAGCTTGTCAGAGAAAACGTGCAACCAAGGATATATTAAAGCGGTTTGGCATGATTCAAAACAGTCAGTGCAGCTTATGTCAAACTGAGGAAGAGACGATGAATCATCTTTTTTTCTGTTGCCAACGGACTAGACACATCTGGATCAAGGTGCTCCAATGGTTTAACGTATGTCATTCACCTCAACATTGGGAAGCAGAGCCGGTTTGGATCAGTAAAATGACAAAAGGGAAAGGGTGGAAAGTGGATGTTTTTAAAATGTTAGTGGCCGAAACCATCCACTGCATTTGAGGGTATCGTAATAGTATCACTTTTGGTAACAGTGTAGATAATACAACCGTGGATACTAACTTTATAGATAACGTAATCTACAGAGGTGGCAAAATCCTAAAATTAGAAAACATCTAGTTAATTATATGATGTAATTGTATCTTTTTGTTGGGTTGGATCCTCCAGGATAACCTTCTGCTGTACTAACTATTTTTTGAATTAATATATATTCTTCCTTTGATTCAAAAAATAACTCGTTCAAACAATACCTTAAACAATTGTCTATTTTATCTCCATATTAAACTATGCCTAAAATAAATTTATGCAATTATTTACATAGTTTATAACTGATTCACATGAACTAAATTCAAACATTGTAAAAAAAATTGAGTCGACATGATGCATATCACAGCAGCAAACACACTGATTAACCATACTACACATAGGCGTAAACAACCTTCCAACCTCGGAAATTCCTCGGACGACTTCACAAACGAATTCATAATAATCAAACCTCATGAACAATTAATTCTTAAATCGAAAAATAGATTCACAACGATCCAACCTCGTAAACGAACAATTCTCAACTTTGCAAAATGATACATAATCAAAACGAATTGCAACCGATAATCAAACCGTATATATCAATAAAACAGAACTCATGAACGCGTATGCATATCAACAGCTCAATTAACATATACATTACCAATCTTGAAATCAAAATTAACAAAAGAAAAACAGAATTTACACATTTGTGAGCCATGACAACAGCATGCGTATCAAATTATAAAGCCAATTAACATGAAATGCGACACAAACTCGGCCTTGAAACAATGCATACACAAAATTCAATCACCCTCAGCATACACAAATTATAAAACCTAATTGTGGTTGTACATTGAATGTTGACCAGAATAATATAAATTACAAAAGGTTGATGCTAAGAATCGAACCTGGGACCTTTAATTCTATCACAACGGTTAGGTTAACTAACTGTTATGATATGACGCGCGCTTTCTAGAATACAACAATGGTGCTAAGACTGTGATTGTAAGTACTACATATACAACCACACGCTACATAATAAAAATGTATTAATTATCTAATGACCATTTGAATAATAAATGTATTAAATTATCAATCTTAAAACTTTTATATAGAGTGTTATAGTTGAGTAGAAGAACTAAAAGTTTATTTGAATTTTGTGTGTGTTGTTTTATGTCGGTTTGGTTAGTCTTTTCACATCACAACGTTGTTTTAATGTGGAAATTAAGAAGATACAAGTTGTAATTTGTAGGGAAAAATGCGTCTAGTGGTGTGTCAATAGTTTTCTAGACACGCTAAAAGAATTATGACAATGTATGACAAATTCCCTTTTGTCCAAATTTAATACAAAATACAACTTATCTCATTATTGAAGGAATCAATTGATACAAAACTTTCAAAAAGGATGTTGTCTTGTAAGCCAACCTCATCAAATAATATAAAATCTTCTTAAATTTAGTGTCTATACTTTTATTCAAGCACAGGAAAGAAACCTCTTAAAATCATTATTTTGTGTTATGTAATTTATATTTTATCTCATAAAAATATAACTATAATAAATAAATTAATAACATATAAATTTGAAAAAAGTTTATAAAATAATAATAAGCTAATTTTTTCAATTTTATTAAAAAATTGTATGACCTTTTTTTATTGTAAATTTTTAAAATAAAAAGGATAATCTTCTCTAAAAGAATAGTCATATATACTTTGTTTTATCTATAATAATAATAATAATAATAATAATAATAATAATAATAATAATGATAATAATAATAATAATAATAATAATAATAATAATAATAAAAATAATAATAATAATAAATAATAATAATAATAATAATAATATGTGTTATATGCTTTCTAAAATAGTATATAAACTATAGAATAATTGTTACTCTTAATGAAGTTGAATCACCCTTTTTTTAACCATATTTCAAATATAATTTAAAGAATGAATATTAAAAAAGAATATAATTTATTAAAAAATAAATTTAAATACATATTTTGATTTAATTGATGAACTCAAACTTATTAAGAATTTGTTGGCCACTAAAATGAAAAGTAAATAAGACTATGGCATAAAATTGTTTCAAAATTAATAATTACTCCATGAATATCTAATTTTTAATTCTTCTTAAAATCATGTGGGATTAATTATCTAATGACCATTTGAATAATAAATGTATTAAAGTATCAATCTTAAAACTTTTATATAGTGTGTTATATTTGAGTAGAAGAACTAAAAGTTTATATAAATCTTGTATGTATTGTTGTATGTCGGTTTGGTTATTCTTTTCACGTCATAACATTATTTTAATGTGAAAATGAAGAAGATACAATATGTAATTTGTAGGGAGAAATGCGTCTAGTGGTGTCTCAATAGTTTTCTAGACACACTAAAAGAATTATGACAAAGTATGACGAATTCCCTTTTGTCCAAATTTAATACAAAATACAACTTATCTCGTTATTGAAGGAATCAATTGGTACAAAACTTTAAAAAGAGAATGTTGTCTTGTAAGCCAACCTCATCAAATAATATTAAATCTTCTTAATTTTAGTGTCTATACTTTCATTCAAGCACATGAAAGAAATTTCTTAAAATCATTATTTTGTGTTATGTAATTTATATTTTATCTCATTAAAATATAACTAAAATAAATAAATTAAAAAACATATAAATTTGAAAAAAGTTGATAAAAAAATAATAAGCTAATTTTCCTATTTTATTAAAAAACTGTATGACCTTTATTTTATTATAAATTTTTAAAATAAAAACGATAATCTTCTCTAAAGAATAGTCATGTATACTTTGTTTTATCTATTATAATAATAATAATAATAATAATAATAATAATAATAATAATAATAATAATAATAATAATAATAATATGTGTCATATGCTTTCTAAAATAGTATATAAACTATAGAATAATTGTTACTCATAATGAAGTTGAATCACCTTTTTTTAACCATATTTCAAATTTAACTTAAAGAATGAATATTAAAAAAGAATATAATTTATTAAAAAATAAATGTAAATAAATATTTTGATTTAATTGATGAACTCAAACTTATTAAGAATTTGTTGGCTACTAAAATCAAAAGTAAATAATACTATCGCATAAAATTGTTTCAAAATTAATAATTACTCCATAATATCTAATTTTTTATTCTTCTTAAAATCATGTGGGATTAATTATCTAATGACCATTTGAATAATAAATGTATTAAAATATCAATCTTAAAACTTTTTTATAGTGTGTTATATTTGAGTAGAAGAACTAAAAGTTTATATGAATCTTGTATGTATTGTTGTATGTCGGTTTGGTTATTCTTTTCACGTCACAACATTGTTTTAATGTGAAAATGAAGAAGATACAAGTTGTAATTTGTAAGGAGAAATGCATCTAGTGGTGTCTCAATAGTTTTCTAGACACGCTAAAAGAATTATGACAAAGTATGACAAATTCCCTTTTGTCCAAATTTAATACAAAATACAACTTATCTCGTTATTGAAGGAATCAATTGGTACAAAACATTAAAAAAGGATGTTGTCTTGTAAGCCAACCTCATCAAATAATATTAAATCTTCTTAATTTTAGTGTCTATACTTTCATTCAAGCACATGAAAGAAATTTCTTAAAATCATTATTTTGTGTTATGTAATTTATATTTTATCTAATTAAAATATAACTAAAATAAATAAATTAAAAAACATATAAATTGAAAAAAGTTGATAAAATAATAATAAGCTAAAGTAGGTAAAAAAATATAAATATATTTTATTAGGAATAAATGTCAGAGTATTATGTGATATTGATATATTAACCTCTCTTCTATTTTATTTTTAAGATTAAATTAATATCAAGGCTAAAAGAATCGACCTATTTATATTGAATTTAGATAAAATTTGATGTAATGAAAGAAATAATTGAAGAATGACATTATATTTTTTATTTTATACATAAAAGATAGTAAACTAGGAGACACGTCCGTTGCTAAAGGAGACAAGTTTTGTCTCAAACAATGCCCCACTACGCATCTTAAAAAAAGAAGAGATGCATAAGGTTCCATATGCTTCAGTTGTGGGAAGTCTTATGTATGCTTAAGTTTGCACCCGTCCCGACTTAGCATTCATTGTAAGAGTTCTTGGCAGATATCTATGCAACCCTGGTATGTAACACTAGATAGTAGGTGTAATGTGCTACCTGAAGAGAACAAGAGACTTCATGCTCACTTATAGAAAGTCATTGGGTATTCTGGCTCAGATTTTAAAAATAAATGTAAAATAAAGTTATTACGGTTAAATAAAAAATTGAATGCCTATTTTTACTATGCAACTCTAACCTCCACCAAATAATATTTTTAGTTTAAATTTGAACGTATAAAATATAAATATCTCACTAATTGACAATAAAAGAGATGAGATTAAATTTGAATTTCTATACTAATATTAAAATTAGATGAGAATCAGTCTTAAGGTGACTTCATTTTAATAATACAATTATAAATATTATATTAATTGCTTTATATTAATACATTAATTTTTTTGTTATGAAATAAAGTAGGTAAAAAATATAAATATATTTTATTAGGAATAAATGTCAGAGTATTATGTGATATTGATATATTAACCTCTCTTCTATTTTATTTTTTAGATTAAATTAATATCAAGGCTAAAACAGTTGACCTATTTATATTGAATTTAGATAAAATTTGATGTAATGAAAGAAATAATTGAAGAATGACACTATATTTTTTATTTAATACATGAAAGATAGTAAACAAGGAGACACGTCCGTTGCTAAAGGAGACAAGTTTTGTCTCAAACAATGCGCCACTACGGATCTTAAAAAAGGAAGAGAAGCATAAGGTTCCATATGCTTCAGTTAAGCGAAGTCTTATGTATGCTTAAGTTTGCACCTGTCCCGACTTAGCATACATTGTATGAGTGTTGCACCCTAAAATTTTCTCAACCTACTTCACTTGGTTTATGTTTCAATTACATTAGCATTTGCATATAGAGTCATGTACATAGTCTAATCATCTGCATAGCATAGCATAACAAATCATCCAACAAGGGACCAAGTACTATTCTTATCTCTATGAGCCTATCAAGAGGTTACTATGCAAATTCAATCTTATCCAAGTCATCAGAAAGAAATTGAAATCTAAGAAGTCAGTGGATCAAGCAGTGGGTCTCTCTCCTATCTTGAGGGTATATGAAGATCATCAAAGAAGTTGTGAGCTGTGAATTGAGCATGGAGGGTATATAGACATCATAGAGGACATGGGGAGTCATTTTGAAAGTGATACAAGTCATTGATGTGATCACAAGAGCTGCAGTTGAAGACAGTCAACTAGGGTTTCATCTGGGTCAACCCTGGGTCAACCCTAGGTCAAATGACTGATTGAAAGGCATCAAGGTCTATTTGAGAGATGTGGGGTTCATCATTTGACATATATATAAGGATGTGGTGTTGTTCCAAGAAGAAATCAAGAGAAATCAAGAAGAAGAGGAGTTTCTAAATTAGGGTTTCTGTGTAAAATCCCCTAATTTAGGGCAAATTTCCAAGCAAGATAATTCAACATGCAAGCTTCAAATGGATCCTTGGCCAACATGAAACTTGTATAGGATCTCAAGACCTTTAATTTGAGTGGTGTAAGACATTAAGGAGATTTATAGAACTCAAGTTATGGTCCTTGCAAGTTACAGGTCATCTGGGGCCTCTGAAATTTTGTCTGTGAAAGTTACTTGTCTTCCAAGCAACTTTTACCCCTCAAGGAGATTTCAAATGAATTTCTGGTCAACATAAGAGTTGTTCCTGATTGTCTTAGATTTCTAGAAAGGTATGGTATGCCTTCATCTGATTTGTGGAACTCTACTTATGATCTTGGCAAGCAAAGGGTATTTTGGTCATTTGAGAATTACAGGTCATGTCAAGCCTATGCCCAAAACTCATACAAGGATGCTTCAAATGAAAAACTTCACAACATCAAACTTGCTCCAAATGACATTTTGAGTCTAGAAAAGTGATCATGAAAGTTGGGAAATGTTCATAGCTCAAGGTTCCAAATTTGGTCATTTAAAAGTGAATTTAATGAATAAAAGTGACCTAAAATTGAGATTTTTCATAACATGGCCAAATGGGATGAAATTATAGGTCATTTTGATTGGAAAAAATGTTTTAAGAACATTGGCAAAAGTAGATTTTTGAGTTTAGGGCAAAGTTTGAGAGATACCATTGGTTACTTATGTATGAAGTTAACATATCCAAAATTCAAGGAAAGTGTGCACAAGAAGTTTCTACCAAGTTCTAGAGTGTCCTATGATCATCTATATATTGGGTAGAGTGGCTTCATTCAAGGGTTGGTGATTCATTTTGTTCAAAACACATAGTTATACCTCATTCTTCAATTGTGCAAATTCATCCCAAACTCTATCAAATCTTCATCATTCTCCACAATTCTTGATCCTATCATCATCTACCTCCATCATAGATCAAGTTTCTATCAATATCTGATTGAATTGAAGCTGAATTCGTGTGCTACCAACTTCATCATCCAAAGTGCAAGAAGATTGTGATTGCAAGATTAAGGACATTTGAGCAGGTGCTATTGCTTACAGAACCAAGAATCAAGTTTGTGGAGCAAGTCCAAAGCATTGCAAGCTTCAGATCCAAGGATTTCTACCTCTGTTTTCATCTTTAAACCAGGTTGGTAATCTCATCGAATTAGCATGATTTAGTTATAATAATGTAGAATCTTTAGGTTAGAATTGTTAGGTTAGGTTAGAGGATCATTTCCATAAGGTTTGAGAAGGTTTCATGGAAGTTAATGACAGACCCTAGAATCTTTGAGGATCAAGATCAGTTTGGATATTGAGTTTTAATTAGCATGAAATAGCTTGTTGAAACCAGTGTGATGTCGTGAGCATGATAGTACCATTAGGAGCAAGAATTGCAAAGATTGATCACAGTGAAAACAATTGGAACCAGAGGTTTCTACTTATCGGGTTTGGAGTTCTAGGGGTTTCAGGGAGAGATATTGATATGACTGGATTCCTGGGAGAAAGTAGAGCAATTTTGGTTCTTATAGTTTGGGATTTCATGGAGAATTGAGTGAGAACGAATGAGCTGAAGTTTCATGCATGGACTCTGGTTCTAGGTTGAAACCCTAGCATTTTGGAGAAGATAATGTTTTGACCGTGGATTAGACTGAAACATTGACTTGGAATGTTGATCTAACGGTTGCAATTTGAAATTGAAATGGAGGGAAAGTCTGAGTGTGATGAAAACGCTGCGTTTCATTAATAGAAACGCCTGGGCTTTAGTCCCAATTGATATTCACACCACCGCTTGCAAGGCCCAATGTAAAATGAACTGATATTATTTCTAATTGCACCGTTTTTTGTTTTTTTTCTTCCTTTGAGTTTTCTGTTTAACTGGGCCCAGACGCGCTTTGCTATGCGCGCCCCCCAGTCTGGGCCCATCCTCTTGTTTTAACTGACATAATTGATAATTGCATCCCTAACTCAATTTAACTCATTTTAATTTCCTTCAATTTTTGTTAATTCTTGAAAAAATCATAACAAATGAAAAATTGCACATTTTTAAATGGTTGTTTTTGCATCTTTTTCATATTTTTGTTAAGAAAATTTTCACATAATAAAATTAGCATTTCATTTTATTTTTGTATTTTTAGTATATTTTTCTTTTAAATAGGTTTTGAATAATGTTTAGTTTAATGCATGATATTGTTGATTTTAGTTTAGTTAGATGCTTTTACATTTTGGACCCATTCTTTTTAGGGTGATTAACTTAGGACTTTAGCTTCCTCATAGGATTTAATTCATATTTATTATATATAAATATAATATATATATATATATAATAAATATAATATATATATATATATATATATATATATATATATATATATATATATATATATATATATATATATATATATATATATATATATATATATATATATATATATATATATATATATATATATATATATATATATATATATATATATATATATATATATATATATATTGCTCTGTCCCGCTCATCACACGGGGTCGGCCCAATCCATCTCTTCGTCGTGGAGGGCCTAGCTCATTGATCAGTTGTCGCTCGCGGATCAAAACGAGTGTTTTTGATGAAAACGTAATACAGCGACAATTCAACTCGGATATCGTCTCAACGATTCTTTTATGTGATTAATCTACCAAATTCGAAATGGAGGGGGAGTTGGTTTGGTTTCTGATCGGATAAATAAAGAAAATGCAATTAAGCGGTTAAAATAAGTGATTATCAAAATAAGTCAATCTACTGTTTTTGGTTCCGGCTTATCACGGGTTTCTACCTTACCATTTTCCTAAGAGATTTCGATCTCTATTCGATTCCAATGTCAATTAACAAGCTCAAAAGACATAAACTAGATTAACAATCCTATATTCCAAATTAAGCAAACGGATTAAGTTTTCGTGAATTAAGCAAACACGAATTATAAACGCGAATTAACGACAAAGCGACGTAACGACGAATAAAAGCTAAGGATGCAATCATACGAATTTAATCAAAACAATTCTATAAACTAACAGATTAAGCAAAGGCAATTCATAGAATAGTGTTTAAAGAGAAACGAATTAGATTGATAAAGTAAAAACCTCAAAGCGTTGGAACGCGATTACAGCAGAATGACTCTAAGGAATTAGCTCTCCATGGTTCTCTCAAAGCTCCGAATGTATTTTTCGTGAAAATGTAACTAGGTGAACAGTAACACGAGTATTTTTCCTTTAAAAATAAAGCAAATTCGGGTCATAACCCAACTGGGTCGAAAACATAACCCAGGCCCAATACATGACCCAACACTAAAATAAAATTCTAATGCAGTAACTTCAAACGGAATTCTGGAATTTTGGGGTCCGAATCTGACTTCTACTCCAACACGAAAGTCGTAGCTCTCTCTCTTAGCTTTCCCGCGAATTTTAGAACGCCTCAAACGGATTTCCGGAACTCCAGTTATGATCGTTTCCGTGCAGACTGCTAAAGCTGAAAAATAAGTGCGGAAATCAAATTAAGCCAAAAATAAAATAAAATATAAAAACAAAATAAAACATAAAAATAATCAAGATAAAGTAAAGAAATGCCTAAGTAAAAATATAGGAGAAAGTGCATAAATATGCACTGATCACTCATCACGCTGGGAGCGCTTAAGCGTCTCCCAATGGACACAAACCTTAGGATCTATGACATTTTGATATTTATGATTATAGGAATACCTTAACGAATATAATGAGAAAGATTTTTAGACAATGGCAACGATAATTCTAAAATACAAAAGTGTACAGACAAGTGTTTGACACTGGTTGGCTTGTGGATTTTTCTCAACCGGTACTCGTAATGTCTTGAAAACTCTTCGAATGGGGATAAAAGAGATAATCTTCTTATAGGATGATATATTTGTGATCATAGTCTATATATAGAATGATAATCATTTAGAATTCTCATTATTTCGAAATAGATTATCTTGACATCCACTTATATTTAAGCACATATTCAATTAAATAATTAATTATTAAATATAATTAATTATTTTATTTACTTACTCAACCGATTAAGATTCTTATATATATATATATATATATATATATATATATATATATATATATATATATATATATATATATATATATATATATATATATATATATATATATATTATATATATATATATATATATATATATATATATATATATATTATATATATATATATATATATATATATATATATATATATATATATTATATATATATATATATATATATATATATATATATAATATATATTATATTATATATATATATATATTATATATATATATATATATATATATATATATATATATATATATATATATATATATATATATATATATATATATATATATATATATATATATATATAATATGTATATATATTGCTCTGTCCCGTCTCATCACACGGGGTCGGCCCAATCCATCTCTCCGTCGTGGAGGGCCTAGCTCATTGATCAGTTGTCGCTCGCGGATCAAAACGAGTGTTTTTGATGAAAACGTAATACAACGACAATTCAACTCGGATATCGTCTCAAGGATTCTTTTTATGTGATTAATCTACCAAATTCGAAATGGAGGGGGAGTTGGTTTGGTTTCTGATCGGATAAATAACGAATATGCAATTAAGCGGTTTAAAATAAGTGATTATCAAAATAAGTCAATCTACTGTTTTACGATTCCGGCTTATCACGGGTTTCTACCTTACCAATTTTCTAAGCGATTTCGATCTCT
>CAWUDS030006589.1:2500-17500 GCA_963859935.3 Lathyrus sativus
TAAAATGGCTCAGGATACTCTTTTTAGCTTCTACAATTGATTGACCTCTTATATTACTAACTGAAATGAAAGAATTAGTGGATCTGTTCCACCAAAAATGGGAATGGGCTAGGTTATGAACTTATAATTTATATATAATCTGATGAGCGAATCAATTCCATGATTCTAAGTTCATTCCATTTCGGATTAAAATGGAATAAGGAAGTTTTGTTTTTTACATATCTATCATTATTTGTGACCTTATATCAACCCTGATTACTCCTTTTAGCTTCGATTGAATCGAGAAATGAAATAGGTTTGATTGTCCCTTTCTTTATTTTGTTGTAAATAAAAGAATATAAAATAAAAAGACATAGAATAATCAGAATTTTATTAAAAAAGTAAAGAAAACGCAAAATTAGGAAACCTATAGTAACATATAATAGTAACATATGAAACATCGAAATCACAATTCTAGATTAAAGAAAGAAACTTCAAAGTAAATGGATAAATGGAAGACATTTTTAATAGTAACATATATAACTTAGTAACATATAAAATAATAAAAAATATAAAATAAACATCGAAATAACAATTGTAAATAAAAACAAACTTAAAAGGGGGATAACTATGACTTTTAACTTTTTTATACGAAATTCCTTAGTGGGTTTCTGCCTTAGGATACTGAATTCAAACCGTTGTGATCGGACTCTATTATGGATTTCTTACTACAGCCTGCATAGGACCGTCTTATCTCTTCCTTATTCGAGCCCGGGTTATGGAAAAAGGTTCCGAGACGGAAATAGCAGCAACAAGCGGGTTTCTTACGGGACGCGTCATGATGTTCATATCGATCTATTATGCGCCTTTGCATTTGGCATTGAATCGACCTCATACACTAACATTCTTAACTCTGCCGTATCTTTTCTGTAATTATGTCTATCAAAATAACAAACATTACTATTCGGACGATTGGGGTTGGGCATACTACCCGGAGGATTCTGGAGACAACAATCCAAATTCAATACGTAATTTTAGGACTTACAAAGTATTCTTTAACAATCTTTTTTTTCAATTATTAAACCCCCTTCTTTTCCCAAGTTCAATCTTAATAAGATTAATGAACATTTATCTGTTTCGATCCAACAATAAATTGTTATTCTTAACAAGTAGTTTTGTTGGGTGGGTAATTGGTCACATCTTTTTAATGCAATGTGTTGGATTGGTATTAGTCTGGTTCAAGAAAAAAAATTCGATCAAATCTAAGATAACGATGAGATTTGATAAATACATTCTCCTACAATTACGAAATTATGCGGGGCAAATATTTGCCGTTTTCGCCTTTGCAATTTTTGCGCACTATTCAGGCAGAGCAATGATCCCTTATTTTTATGGTGAGGAAATGGAAGGCTACGACGAGAGGTACTCGGAGGAAATCCAAGCTGCAATAGATGCGGAAAGGGAAGAAAATAACGAAGAAGATCTGATGGTTTATTTTTCCGAGAATGAGAAGACTTCCAACAACACGAATATTCAGAAAAAGACAAAAATTGTCCCCCCGGTGGCGGAAAGAGGTCTTGTAAATATTCTTTTCGATTTTCAAAGATGGACTAGGCCTTTGCGATATATAAAAAATGATCACTTCGAGCGGGTTGTAAGAGATGAAAATTCACAATTTTTTTTTCAAACATGTCAAAGTGATGGAAAAAAACGAATATCTTTCACGTATCCACCTCATTTATCTACTTTTCTGAACATCATGGAAAAAAAAAATGGATCTCTTCAGAACAGAGAAAACCTCCAATAATGAGAATGAATTGTATAATTCTTGGATCTCCCGTAATAAAGAAAAAAAAAAATCAACTAAGCAAGGAATTATTTCAAAGGGCAAAAATTCTAGATAAGAAAGTTAAGAAAGGTAAGAAATTTAATCTTGTGGATGTATTAGAAACTCGAGTTCGATTATCGGATGATAGGGGTCGAAAAAAATACTTACCTAAAATATATGATCCTTTCTTGAATGGACCCGCTCGTGGAGAAATCCAAAAAAGCGTTTCTAAAAAGAAAACTTTTGACTCAAACTCCATATTGATAAATAGGATTCATGGTCTCCTTCTTTGTATGAATACCAATTCTCCAGAATTGGAACAGAAAATAGATAAATTGGATAGAAAATTAGTATTCACTGAAATGGGTTTTTATTTTAAAATAATGAGTAAATTTTCGGAAAAATCAGTATCCAATTTTCATTTTGACGGACTTTCTTCAGTTCCAGAACATGAACAAGTAAAAATCTATTCCAAAGAAAAAAAAATAAAAGAAACTTCTTATTTGATGCAATTCGGACTAATCCTTTCAATCATAAAACAATTTTTAATAGAAAACTATGTAGTGAAATCAAGGAAATAAGTAAAGAAGTTCCTCGATGGAACTACGAATTACTGGACGAGACGGAGTACATGCTGGAACCGGGCTATAAACAAGAACATCATATTCGTTCCCCAAACGCTGAATATGTAGTTATTTTTAATATGGAATCAAGCTCATTGGGTCCTCGTATTCAAAATAATTCTTTTGCGCATCAATATAAGGAGGCAGAGGACCGCCGTAACGAATTCTCTGTAGCTTGTTATGTACCCGGCGCAGATTTTAACAGAGATCTTATTCGAGGATCTTGGCGCCCTCAAAGGCGTAAAACAGTTATTTCGAGACTCTTTCAAGCAAATGGGAATGTCCATTCCCCCCTTTTTTTGGATATGATCAACAAAAGCAATTCCTTTTTGTTTGATGTTTTGGAGGACATGTGGGACTATTTGACCCTATATTTCAGGAAACCCGATCCTGATAATGTATCATTTTTGAGGTTAAAAAAGGCAAAAAAAGAGAACGAGCAAAGAATGAGAATGGAACAGGACGCCGAAGACGAGGCTGTTGAGACACTTCGAAGAGTCGAAGAAGCCTGGGAGAGCATTCTATATGGTCTAGTAATCAGAAATTTCGTATTGTTATTTATGTCCAGGTTTCGAAAATATATTCTATTACCGTCGTTGATAATAACGAAAAATATCATTCGTATATTATTATTTCAAGATCCAGAATGGTCAGAAGATTTTGGGGATTGGCAAAAAGAAACCCATATTAACTGCACCTATCGGGGCACTCCAGTATATAACAACGCATTGCCATACAACTGGCTCGACGCCCGGTCTTCAGATAAGGGTCTTATTCCCTTTTGTTCTGAAAGCTTGGCACGAGAAACCTAAGGTACTATCTACTGAAAAAAAAACAATACAGTGAAAAAATATCCGCTGGAGATGAAAAAGAATCTCTGCAACCCACTTATGGTTTTTAACAGCTTTTGGAACAGTACTCGAATCGTACCCTCAGGTGCATGTACCAAACCCATTTGCATTTTTGGGTCCCATTTTAAAACAAATAACAAAAAAATTGAAAAAAGATTTGAAAAAATGTTTGAAAAAATGGGAGAATGAAGCAAAAGAAGAGTCTCGAATCCTGTTAAAAGAATTCAACGAAATAGAAATTGAAAAAAAATTCACCAATCAGTACGAGTAATGCAACTATTAGTCCATCCACATCCACATCCACAGAAAGAAGGATAAAAATCACAGAAAGAAGGATAAATCGTTTAAATGCGAAAAGAAATCAAATCTTAAAAGAAATGGAAAAATTGAGAAAAGAAAGGGTTATAACTAATCCTACAACATTAGAATTACTCAAAAATAGTTGGAAAATATTCAAAAGAAGAAACGTTCGATTAATCCGTAAATCCTATTGTTTTTTCCAAATTTTCATGGAAAGGCTATACACGCATATCGATAACATGGATATCTTTAATATTAACTATATTATAGGATTGACTATTCAATATGTAGAACATTTCCTTACTTCGAGCATTGTACAACGTTCTCTTAATTTTATTAATAATTCTATTAAATTAACTCGTGATTTATTGGAATCAACAAAGAAATTTGTAAAAAAATTCATTTACACGAAAAAAAAAAATGAAGAATATATTGATAGAATAAATCAAAGTATAATTCCATTTATGTCGGTTGTAGACAAACAAAAACGTCGGAATAGGACGGATATGTATTCACAGAATTCTTGTGATGTATCTTCTTTGTCACAAGCCTATGTATTGTTTCAATTATCACAAATGCAAGTTTGTAATGGATATAAATATAGGTTAAGATCTATTTTTGAATCACCTGGAAAATCTTTTTTTCTTCCGAATGAAATAAAGGATTATTTTTTAAAAATACAAGGAGAAAGATTCAATTCCAAATTAAGCCATAAGAACCGTCCCGATTCTATAATGAATCAATGGACAAATTGGTTAAAGATTCATTATCAATATGCTTTACCTGAGAGCACATGGTCGAGATTAGCACCACAAAAGTGGAGGAATACAATCCATGA
The DNA here is from genome assembly GCA_963859935.3 of Lathyrus sativus. Classification (NCBI taxonomy): domain Eukaryota; kingdom Viridiplantae; phylum Streptophyta; class Magnoliopsida; order Fabales; family Fabaceae; genus Lathyrus; species Lathyrus sativus. Next base: position 6,920 of record CAWUDS030006589.1, read on the forward strand.
ACATCGCGTGGCTCAAAATAAAGATTTACTTGACTATGATTCATCGGAAAAAACTCAATTAATTGTTTCCAAAAAACGAAAAGTAGACTTATTAGAAGAAGTAGACTTATTAGAACAAGTAGACTTATTAAAAAATAAAAAAAAAATAAAAAAACAATATGGATATGATCTTTTTGCCTATCAATATCTAAATTATGTAGATAAGAATCAACCTTCTATTTATAGATATACATCACCTAGTTATAACACACCTAAAAATATAAAAGAAGTATTTGATCTAATGGGCGATAGCTTTATCCAAAATTATATAGCGGAAGATGATGAAAATAAGCCGGATAGAAAGTATTTTCGTTGGAGAGAAAGAAGGATGGGAATGAATGAAAAAAGAAGGAGAAGGACCAAAATAAGAAGGATAGCAATGAATGGAAAAAGAAAAAAGAATTCCATAACGAATGACAAATTATTGACTCCGAGTTTTGGTTTTTTGTCAAAATCAAAAATAGATGCATATAAGAAGAATCCGTGGATCTTACCACTAAATTTCTTGTTTATGCCGTTTTATAGTCAGAAGAACATTACTGATCAACTGGAATTACAGTTAGAAAAGAACGAATACGCGATTCACAGCAATCTAAAATCATATCTCGAAAGGTATTATAAGCCCAAGCATCGTTATAATGCAAATAGCCCTAAATACAGGAAGGATATGGCTGCAGAACAGAATTTCTTAATAGATAGATATGTGGGTTATTATTTACGCTGTGCGGAGTTTACGTACTACGGCGACAGCTACGCGAACATTGTCGGCGTACTAAATCTCCTGAAGCAAACGAAACAACCAAAACAAATTTTGTTGTCTACTATAAGGAGGGGAGAACTAGATCTGGAAACTTTTGTGCGTATAGTCAGTGATGATCCTTGTTTTTTTTACAGCAGGGATATTGAGGAAGTGCAGGACAACCTAGTTTTTTGTTTAGAACCCATTCGTTGTTCTTACAAAAAAAACTACGAACAATCATTTCTATATCAAACCATAAGCGTATCATTGAAGCACAAACGCCAAATTATAAATAAAGATAAAAATCATTATGATTTACTTGTTCCTGAAAATATTTTCTCCCCTAGACGCCGTAGAGAATTGCGAATTCTAACTTGTTTGAACCATAGGAAGAATCGGAAGACGATGGATAGAAACACAATAACTGATAAAGAAAAAACGAATTCTTCTGAAGTTTTGACTAAAAAGAAAGATCTTGATAGCGATACAAAAAAACTAAGGAATTTAAAATTCTTTCTTTGGCCAAATTATCGATTCGAAGATTTAGCTTGTATGAACCGCTATTGGTTTGATACACATAATGGAAGCCGTTTCAGTATATTGAGAATACGTATGTATCCTCGCCTCGATTGAAAATCTAGATTTTTGTTCTATTTATCCTAATATTTCTCGTAACATATCTATCTGATATGTGAACAATATTTATAGATAAATAAAATAAACGTCCACACACATTGTGGGAGTCATACGAATTCAATTTCTCAATGATGTCTCCATAAATCCATCGAAAAATGAATAAAATCTATTGTCTTATTTTTGTCTTTAAAATACAAGACAATAGATTTTATTCATTTTATGAATCCATAAATATAGTATTTATTATCTATTTGAATTACATTCCTTAATAATGAATTAATTTGAAAAAAAAAAAAGAAATTCAGAATTGTTAAATAAATGAAGAGAAAATTTTTTATAAAAAATTAAAAATAAGTGTAATTACTATTACTGATCAATAAAAATATCTACCAAAAAGGAGGGGGGGGAAGCTTTCATTTTATGATCAAAAATCCAGTTATACCTGTTATTTCAAAAAAAAAAAAAGAAGAAGAAAACCCGGGATCGGTTGAATTTCAAGTATTCATCTTAACTAATAAGATACGAAGACTTACTTCACATTTTGAATTACATCCAAAGGACTATTTATCTCAAAGAGGTTTACGTATAATTCTGGGAAAACGACAACGACTATTGTCGTATTTGTCAAAGAAAAACAAAATACGTTATCAAAATTTAATAAATCGGTTGGGTATTCGGGATTCATTCACAAATTAGCTAATTTCAAGAATCATTTTCAATTATTCGATTTATTAGATACTGAATTTTGATTAACTTTTTTTGAACGATTCATGGAAGAATGAATCGAGGAAAAACCTATGAATGTCCCAGCTACAAGAAAAGACCTCATGATAGTAAATATGGGGCCTCAACACCCATCGATGCATGGTGTTCTGCGACTTATTGTTACTCTGGATGGTGAAGATGTTATTGATTGTGAGCCAATATTGGGTTATTTACACAGAGGTATGGAAAAAATAGCGGAAAACCGAACAATTATACAATATCTGCCTTATGTAACACGTTGGGATTATTTAGCTACTATGTTCACAGAAGCAATAACTGTAAATGGACCGGAACAATTGGGAAATATTCAAGTACCTAAAAGAGCCAGCTATATAAGAGTAATTATGTTGGAGTTAAGTCGTATAGCTTCTCATCTACTATGGCTGGGACCTTTTATGGCAGATATTGGTGCACAAACCCCTTTTTTCTATATTTTTAGAGAAAGAGAATTAATATATGATCTATTCGAAGCTGCCACAGGTATGAGAATGATGCATAATTTTTTTCGTATTGGGGGAGTAGCGGCTGATCTACCTTATGGTTGGATCGATAAATGTTTGGATTTCTGCAATTATTTTTTAACAAGGGTTATTGAATATCAAAAACTTATTACGCGAAATCCAATTTTTTTAGAACGGGTTGAAGGAGTGGGTGTTGTTGGTAGAGAGGAAGTTATAAATTGGGGGTTATCAGGACCGATGCTTCGGGCTTCCGGAATACAATGGGATCTACGTGAAGTTGATAATTATGAGTGTTACGAGGAATTGGATTGGGAAGTTCAATGGCAAAAAGAAGGAGATTCATTAGCTCGTTATTTAGTTCGAATTGGTGAAATGGTGGAATCCATAAAAATAATTCAACAGGCTTTGGAAGGAATTCCAGGGGGGCCTTATGAAAATTTTGAAATTCGCTGCTTTGATAGAGAAAAGGAGCCAGAATGGAATGATTTTGAATATCGATTCATTGGTAAAAAACCGTCTCCTACTTTTGAATTGCCGAAACAAGAACTTTATGTGAGAATTGAGGCCCCCAAGGGAGAATTAGGAATTTTTCTAATAGGAGATCAGAATGGTTTTCCTTGGAGATGGAAAATTCGTCCACCCGGTTTTATCAATTTGCAAATTCTTCCTCAATTAGTTAAAAGAATGAAATTGGCTGATATTATGACAATACTAGGTAGCATAGATATCATTATGGGAGAAGTTGATCGTTGAAATGATAATTGATACAACGGAAGTCCAAGATATAAACTCCTTTTCCGGATTGGAATCTTTCAAAGAGGTCTATGGAATTCTATGGATACTTTTACCAATTTTGATTCTTGTCTTGGGAATTACAATAAGTGTACTAGCAATTGTATGGTTAGAAAGAGAAATATCTGCAGGGGTACAACAGCGTATTGGACCTGAATATGCTGGTCCTTTTGGAATGCTTCAAGCTCTAGCAGACGGAACAAAACTACTATTCAAAGAGAATCTTATTCCATCTAGGGGAGATATTCATTTATTCAGTATTGGACCATCCATATCAGTCATATCCATTCTAATAAGTTATTCAGTAATTCCGTTTGGCTATAATTTTGTTTTATCTGATTTCAATATGGGTGTTTTTTTATGGATTGCTATTTCGAGTATTGCTCCCATTGGACTTCTTATGTCAGGATATGGCTCAAATAATAAATATTCCTTTTTGGGTGGTCTACGAGCTGCTGCTCAATCGATTAGTTATGAAATACCATTAACTCTATGTGTCTTATCAATATCTCTACGTGCGATTCGTTGAAACCGAAAAAGCTATTCGATGCTATTCTATTGCTATACTCCTCTCTTTATAGTACTATATTTCTATATAGTACTATAATTTCTGTATAGTACTATATAGCGAATAAATTGAATAGAAACCTTCATTATCTTTATTTTCTTTTTCAAAATTCTGATTGAAGAACTAAATTAGATAGTTATATGAGTGAAATAAAACAGCTTATATTGAATCTAATTTCAGAATACTAGATTCCTGCTAGTTAATAGATAGTATGATGATTTTATAAGGGCAGTCAAAATATTGAGTCTCATTTTCTATGTATAAGAATGAAATAAAATTATAAACAGAAGAGGACATTTAACCCAAGATTGGATAATTTGTCATCCTGTTTTGAAGCGGTCTCAAAAGACCAACCTTATTGAGTTTTAGTTACCATTTTTATGAATTATCATAGATATATAAAAATAAATAAGGGGGGTTAATAAAAAAGACTGGATGGTTAGAAACACCAAGATACACAAAGGATTAGTAACACAGATTTTGTAAATTATCCAAAAGAAAATTTACGCAGAATATAAAAAGAATACTAATTGGGGGCTTTAAGTTGGTAGAAAAAAGAAAGCAGTACTCCCCACAACTCCGATCCAGAGTATGCTTCCATTCAATCACTAAATAAATTACTATCAGGAACGAAAAAATCCTTTCCAATTTTTGGAGGTCCCTTTTTCATTTCATAGCACAAAAAAGAAGAATAGGAACGAAAAAAAAATAAGAAATCAAAAACGAAAAATAGATTTCTCTTTCGTTTTTGATTTCTTATATCCATATTCATGGAGATAAAATTCACATCATAATTAAGAAACGGATGTGTAATTATTTTTCGTCATTCAAAATCATGAGGGTTATTGAGAATTATAAAAGAGTATTTTATTGAAGAATTCAGTTATTACTCAACAAATTTGTATTTTCTTAGGGATGAGATCAATTCAGAAGTGCTTTAATTGGATCTTTTATGAAAATCGATTTCTCTTTCTTATTTCTAGAACAGACAGAATTGAATTGGTCTAATTCAGAACCGTTCGATAGATTTTAATCTTCTATATCTTAGGGATATATCAAGAGATAAATAATCGACCCGGTCCTTAGATTTACTTAAGGCTTTCCAGGAGCCGTATGAGGTGAAAATCTCATGTACGGTTCTGTAATAGAGATGGGAACAGGAATGTTATCACCGACTAGGATTATCTAACAGTTTAAGTACAATTGATATAGTTGATGCGCAATCAAAATATGGTTTTTGGGGTTGGAATTTGTGGCGTCAACCTATGGGTTTCATCGTTTTTATAATTTCTTCGCTAGCAGAATGTGAAAGATTACCTTTTGATTTACCAGAAGCAGAAGAAGAATTAGTAGCTGGTTATCAAACAGAATATTCAGGTATTCGATTTGGTTTATTTTACGTTGCTTCCTATTTAAACCTTTTCATTTCTTCATTATTTGTAACAGTTCTTTACTTGGGCGGTTCCAATATTTCTATTCCATACATATTTGTTTCTGAATTTTTTGAAATAAATAAAACATACGGAGTTTTTGGAACTACAATTGATCTCTTTATTACATTAGCTAAAAGCTATTTTTTCTTATTCGTTTCTATCATAACAAGATGGTCTTTGCCTAGGCTAAGAATGGATCAATTATTAAATCTTGGATGGAAATTTCTTTTACCGATTTCTCTCGGTAATCTATTATTAACAACTTCATCTCAATTGTTTTCGCTGTAAAAGATGTTCTATATTCATTACTTGTCTCAAATAAGAGAAAGAAATCAAAAAAAACTATACTATTCATAGATATTTACAATATGTTCCTTATGGTAACTGGGTTCATGAATTATGGTCAACAAACAGTACGAGCTGCAAGGTACATTGGTCAAAGTTTCATGATTATCTTATCTCACGCAAATCGTTTACCTGTAACTATTCAATATCCTTATGAAAAATTAATCACATCAGAACGTTTCCGCGGTCGAATCCATTTTGAATTTGATAAATGCATTGCTTGTGAAGTATGTGTTCGTGTATGTCCTATAGATTTACCCGTTGTTGATTGGAAAATGGAAACGGATATTCGAAAGAAACGATTGCTAAATTACAGTATTGATTTCGGAATCTGTATTTTTTGTGGTAACTGTATTGAGTATTGTCCAACAAATTGTTTATCAATGACTGAAGAATATGAACTTTCAACTTATGATCGTCATGAATTGAATTATAATCAAATTGCTTTGGGCCGTTTACCAATGTCAATAATTGATGATTATACAATTCGAACAATTCAAATCAAAAAAGACAATTTATTATAATTCAATAAAATACAACTTAAAAAAAAAACACACACAAATATTCTATATATTTCTATAGATAGAATAGATATAAATAGAATAATCTAAATCAAATATTTTAAATGTATAAAAAATGAATAATATAGTAAATATCATATTAGTAGAAATATTCTATAATTATTAGAGAACTATATTCTTCAATAGAATATATTAATATATTCTCGAAATTGAAAATATTTTGGAATTTCAATAAGATTTTCAATGGTTATATATGTTCTATCTACCTTTATACTTGAGTTTTCATATCGTTTCAAACTACTCTTTTGTATAAAGAGTGGAATGACATTGATTATATAACCATAACTATATCAATTTAAACTACTTAGGTTTTTCAATGCAAAGAAAAATTGAAATATATAAATTTTTTTTCCTGGTCATATCAATAAGGTCATGAAATTTCGATTTCGTTGTCTTTTTTTTTACATATAATGGATTTGCCTGAAACGCTGCACGATTTTCTTTTAGTCTTTCTGGGATCGGGTCTTCTATTAGGAAGTTTAGGAGTAGTATTACTTACCAACCCCATTTTTTCTGCTTTTTCGTTGGGACTGGTTCTTGTTTGTATATCTTTATTATATATTTTAGCAAACTCGCATTTTGTAGCTGCATCACAGCTACTTATTTACGTGGGAGCTATTAACATTTTAATCATATTTGCTGTGATGTTCATGAATAGTTCCGAATATTACCAAGATTTGAATCTTTGGACCGTAGGGGATGGAATTACTTTGATAGTTTGTACAAGTATTTTTGTTTCATTAATCACTATTATTTCCGATACATCATGGTACGGAATTATTTGGACTACAAGACCAAATCAGATTATTGAGCAAGATTTGATAAGTACTAGTCAACAAATTGGAATTCATTTATCAACAGATTTTTTTCTTCCATTTGAACTAATTTCCATAATTCTTTTAGTTTCTTTGATAGGTGCAATTGTCGTAGCTCGCCAGTAAGAAATCTTTAGAGAACTAGTAATAGAAATCAAGATTCTTTTTTTTTTCAATTTTCTCACATTTATTTCTGTCGAATTCTATGTGAAGTGAAAGAGTTTTTTTTTATGTAGAAATTCTTTTTTTTTTTATTGCCGATATATTCTTTTGTTAATGAATCCAAATTTATAAGGAGTTGGTCAATGATGCTCGAACATGTACTTGTTTTGAGTGCCTATTTATTTTCTATTGGTATCTATGGATTGATCACGAGCCGAAATATGGTTAGAGCCCTTATGTGTCTTGAACTTATACTGAATGCAGTTAATATAAATCTAGTAACTTTTTCTGATTTTTTTGATAATCGCCAATTAAAAGGAAATATTTTTTCAATTTTTGTTATAGCTATTGCAGCCGCTGAAGCGGCTATCGGACTGGCTATTGTTTCCTCAATTGCTCGTAACAGAAAATCAACCCGTATCAATCAATCGAATTTGTTGAATAAATAGCATTAATCCTATAATAATAAAGTAGAATTTCAAATAGTGTAATATGAATCTAATCAATTCATTTGAGTATTTATTCGACACAACTTATGATCATATCATGTTTACATTGCCTAAATCATAAGAAATGAAAGTATCCTGGTCCTCTTCGATTCCCTCTTGTAAATTTATCTAGACGCCTTTTTTTATTAACAGTTAACAATATTATCACAAATCATTGATTCATCTGGTATATAAATATACGATTCATTTACGAGTTTACTAGATCGATAATTTGCATTTTTGAACATCCAAAATTACTATAGATAATGTCACATTCAGTAAAGATTTATGATACATGTATAGGATGTACTCAATGTGTCCGAGCCTGTCCCACAGATGTATTAGAAATGATACCTTGGGGTGGATGTAAAGCTAAGCAAATAGCTTCTGCCCCAAGAACAGAGGACTGTGTTGGTTGTAAGAGGTGTGAGTCCGCTTGTCCGACGGATTTCTTAAGTGTTCGAGTTTATTTATGGCATGAAACAACTCGAAGTATGGGTCTCGCTTATTGATTCGTTTCAAAAAACACCACACGAATACGTTTTTTACTGGCAAAAACTCGTGTTCAAAATAAAAAAGAAAAAAATTCTATTTTATTTTGAGCATGGGCTTTTCTGGCCCAAGTGTATCTTATTTTTATCACGAATTTTTTTCCTTGGTTAACAATAGTTGTTGTTTTCCCAATAGCCGCAGGTTCCTTAATTTTCTTATTTCCTCATAGGGGAAATAAGGTAATTAGGTGGTATAGCATTTGTATATGCTTAATCGATCTCCTTCTAACAACCTATGCATTTTGTTATCATTTCCAATTGGATGATCCACTAATTCAACTGACGGAGAATTATAAATGGATCCATTTTTTTGATTTTTACTGGAGATTAGGAATAGATGGACTCTCCATAGGACCTATTTTACTGACAGGATTGATAACTACTTTAGCCACTTTAGCAGCTCAGCCGGTTACTCGAAAATACCAATTATTTTATTTCCTGATGTTAGCAATGTATAGCGGTCAAATAGGACCATTTTCTTCTCGAGACATTTTACTTTTTTTCATCATGTGGGAATTGGAATTAATTCCCGTTTATCTACTTTTATCCATGTGGGGGGGAAAGAAACGTTTGTATTCAGCTACAAAGTTTATTTTGTACACTGCAGGAGCTTCTGTTTTTTTATTAATGGGAATTCTGGGTATTGGTTTATATGGCTCTAATGAACCAACATTTAATTTTGAAACATTAATTAATCAATCATATCCCGTGGCACTAGAAATAATATTCTATACGGCATTTCTTATTGCTTTTGCTGTCAAATCGCCGATTATACCCTTACATACATGGTTACCAGATACCCACGGAGAGGCGCATTACAGCACTTGTATGCTTTTAGCCGGAATCTTATTAAAAATGGGAGCATATGGGTTGGTTCGAATTAATATGGAATTTTTTTCCCACGCTCATTCCATATTTTGCCCCTGGTTAATGATATTAGGTTGTATTCAAATAATCTATGCCGCTGCAACATCTTTTGGTCAACGGAATCTAAAAAAAAGAATCGCTTATTCTTCCGTATCTCATATGGGTTTTATAATTATAGGAATTGGTTCTATAAGTGATACTGGTCTCAACGGGGCCATTTTACAAATAATATCTCATGGATTTATTGGCGCTGCCCTTTTTTTCTTGGCAGGAACTAGTTATGATAGACTGCGTCTTCTTTATCTTGACGAAATGGGCGGAATGGCTATCCCAATGCCAAAAATATTCACTATTTTCACTATCTTATCAATGGCTTCTCTTGCATTGCCTGGCATGAGCGGTTTTGTTGCAGAATTGATAGTTTTTTTTGGAATAATTACTAGTCAAAAATATCTTTTCATGATGAAAATACTAATTACTTTTGTAACAGCAATTGGAATGATATTAACTCCTATTTATTTATTATCTATCTTACGGCAAATGTTCTATGGATACAAGTTTTTTAATACATCAAACTCTTCTTTTTTTGATTCTGGGCCCAGAGAATTATTTATTTCTATTTCTATCCTTATACCCATAATAGGTATTGGTATTTATCCAGATTTCATTTTCTCATTTTCGGTTGACAAGGTTGAAGCTATTCTATCTCATTTTTGATGGATGATTTTTGTGAATAAATGAATCAAAAAGATACAAAAAAATATTTTCCCGTTAGATTCATTTAAAAAATTGAAATTAGAATCGAATATGTTTGTTGTTTGTGAGAACCCCTTGAATCATTACATTACTTGATTGAAAGGGTTCTCGACGATTTATGGAAAGTATATATTTATATGCTTTCCATATTTTTCTTTATCAGGTTCTTTGAGTCAATTAGATGTAAATGAACCATAACTATGTAGTCCTATTCCTAATAGATTGATCCCCAAATAACATATCCAAATTATAAGAAATCCTATCGAGGCCACTATTGAAGAATTTACACCCTCTAATTTTTTATTTTTTCTAGTATGTAAATAAATCGCGAATATGGTCCAAGTAATAAAGGCCCAAGTTTCCTTTGGATCCCAATTCCAATAGGAACCCCATGCCTCGTTAGCCCATACTGCTCCTGAAAGAATACCTACCGTTAAAAAGAGAAAACCCATACTAATAATACGATAACCCCAACGATCCAATTGTTGAATAAATTGAGACCTATAATAATTTCTAGAAGAAGAAAAATAAGTTTTTCGTAAAACATTGTTTCTTTCATTCCTATTCATGTATTTGATTTCAA
>CAWUDS030006589.1:27500-33693 GCA_963859935.3 Lathyrus sativus
TTACATTATTTTTTAATGTAAAGTAGAAATATAGTAGAATAGTATATCATGAGATAGAATGTAATAGAAACAAACTTTACACTTCCTTTTGATTCCAAATTCTTTCATTGGAAATGAAAAAAATCTCCCCAAGTAGGATTTGAACCTACGACCAATCGGTTAACAGCCGACCGCTCTACCACTGAGCTACTGAGGAACAACGGCAAATTCTATCCCATCCTTATTCTAATAGAATAAGATATCTAATTCTATATAGAATAAGATATCTAATAATATCTTATACTAAGAGTTTGTAATATATTCCATAAGTAATCATATTCATAGAATATGATTGATGCCTTGGTGGTGAAATGGTAGACACGCGAGACTCAAAATCTCGTGCTAATACAGCGTGGAGGTTCGAGTCCTCTTCAAGGCATAATATTGAGATCTATTATGGAATTGGAATAAGTTCGCCAGCAGATCACGAAGTTTTGGTGATCTTATCTATCTAATGAAATGAATGGAGAGTCCATTTTGAAATCGTCCCGCCTGCAACCCCTGTAAACCAACGGATAAAGTAGATTTTATATTCGATTTAGGAGATTGGTGACTTACCCATTCAATGACTTTGGCACTCGACATTCCAAAAAATGGGTACTGTACTCTCGGGTCGGGTGAATTCCATAATAGACGCCTGTTGGCATGCCAACCTTCTTTCTCAGGACCTATCTGAAAAGAAAATTCTGTACTTATTGGTTGTGAATATCTGAATAGGACAAATCCCCCCGTGGATCTCTTTATTTGCTTCAAAACAAGTGGGCTCGGTCAAGGGCAATATGGATTCTCGATATTAGGGGATCTTCTCAATTGAAAGATCCCCTAATATCAACTTGAGACGACGAGAAAGAAAGTATCTATTTTATTTCATTATTCAGTGAAACCAATCGTTCGTTATTGGAAGAGATAATAACAAGCATCTCGTCTGGGAAAACCCATTTTTTTCTCAACAATGTCTTTGTGATTTGAGCCAATAGGGTTCTGTTAGATAGGAACACATTTGATAAATATTGATAACTTTCGTATAGAGTAGTAGAACGAAAAAATTCATTTGATACTGAAGTATTGGTTGTAAACCATCTCTCGCGATCAATCGATAATCTCAAATTCTGTTCTTCCATATCCTTCCTCAACCATCTTTCATCTAGATATTTCCAATAAGTTTTCTTGGTTTTGGAAGTCAAAAGTATCTGTTCCTCTGAAGAAAATTCTTCTTGATGTGAAAACACAGGATCCTCATCCTCTTGGAATAGCAAAAAGAGTGGATCTCCGGGGTCCCAAATGAAATGGCTTATGTGAAAAAAGCCTTGTTCGTTGGAAGATCTCACTCGTGTCTGGTCCTGCATGGTTCCATCCTGCAAGAACTCCGAATCATTCTCACCCTTTTCATCATAATCATCTTTGTCCTGAAATGACCCTTCCCCATAGGGAAATCTCAATTCATTGGACCCTTCGTCAAAGAGAAAGCACCAAGGGCGCCACAGTCTAGGAGCCCAAAGTATGTTTTCCAATAATTCCTCCATTAGGTCTAGCTCTAGCTCTAGCTCTATCTGTTTCGGGTCGTAGACTCCGACTCCTTCCCCTTCTTCGAACCCCGGTTCATATTTTTTATAGAGAAATCGTTCACTATTATAAATGATAGAAGAAAACCCATTTTGAAGCATCTTTAAGGGATTTCTTTCGGGCCGAAGAAGCAACGGCACTCCATCATTATCAAACCGACTTCCTGTCTCGGAGGGTCCCAGCAGAGCACCCTCTATTTCTAATAGCCCATGAACTAGATCAGAATCATTCTCACGGAGTCTATAAGAAGCATCATTGTTTTCATTAGGTCTGGGTACAGAAAAAAAGTCTTCAGCGACCGATCCGGCAGAACAACTCAAAAGATAAAGAAGTATAGTTAATTTCTTCATGCTTCTTCCAAGTTCGACGTACCATTTGTACAAAGAAGAATCCCCCTCCTGACATGCTGTCTTCTTCATATAGATAGATATAGGATCTATAGAGCAATTACTGAGAAGTAGATTTTGTGAAACAACCCTCCCTATCTGATAAAAAAGGATCCCATGATCCTGAATCTCTCTTATATGAGATCTAAAATTCCAAGTTTGTCTATGAAGAGCAAATCGAATTATATTAGTGTCTATAATAGATTTCTTTTGTATAATACTAATCGATAGCGCCTCATTAGTAAGTGCTACAAGATCAGGTACATTAGAACCTAGAGTTATAGACCCCAATCGATTAGTATTGAATATTTGCTTTTCCAAGTGAAATCCCCTAGTATATGAAAGAGTAAAAAAGTGCTTTCTTTGTTGTGGAATAAGAAGCCTTCGTACCTTAATGCATGTATTTAATTTATCCGTCCCTATTAAACAAGGGTCTACTTTTTCTGGAATATGAGTAGAAGCAATAACAAGATTATTGCTAGTAGAACCTTTTTCAGAATCTCTGGAAAGAGAGTTCACTAATATACCCAGCGATAAGTCATCCGACTCCTTCCTATCGAAATCATGAATGTTTGGAATCCAAATTATGCAAGGAGACATTGCTTTTACTAATTCCAATTGAATTGTGAGATAAAACCGGTCTAGTTCCTTTTCCGGTATGATATCGCTAGATACCGGATCCTCCATACTTAGAAACTTCAATCGGCTATCAAGCTTACGGTCGAAATCGTCGCTATGATCCCTTTCATAATTCTCTGGATTATAGCAACTACCCTCGTAATCCGGTAAAAGACTGTAAATGGTACCCTCTCTTTGATCAAAAAGATCGTCCTCATCATAACTCGTATCAAAACCCCTAGGAAAGTTCTCCAGGAACTTGTTTACAAATACTGTAATGAAAGGAACATAGGAGGTTGTCGCTAGAGATTTGAGCAAATAGGATTGTCCAGTTATTATAGAACCTATCACTAAAATACCCCTAGAAGGGGATAGGGCTAAGCGTAGCGAAAAGGGTTTATCATGAGATGGGAAATCCAAACAGCTAGCCCTACACGGGATTTCTGAATAAGTGATTGTCTGATAATGAGCGAGGAATACCCGTCTTTCTGCTAAGCAGGATGTATTGAACTCATAATTCATTAGATCCTTTTTATGAATGTCAATTAAATATCGTAAGTAAATTGTTCCCGGTTGTTCAATCATTTGATAACCAGAGTTATTCTTTGATAACTCATCACTATTAGTAAGACTCACTAAAATTTGATCCATCCTTTTTTCTGTCGTTAAGGTAGAGAAAGTAAGCAAGAATTCTCTTTCTTTATCAGCAATTAAATCACTATTCGCGATCCAGGATTCTATTTTATCAGAAATGCAATCACTATTCATGTTTTTTCTTTTTTTTATCAATGAATAGATTTCTTTACTTGTATGACTTAAATGTCTCGTATTTTTCAAAAACGCGATTCGATTGATGGGATTTGGTAGAATCCTTATGAACTTCATGAGATTAAAACCTTCACCCCTTGGGACGCCAGAAGGCGAACCTCGTCTTTCTTCTCGAAAATTTTCGAATTGTTTTAGAGCCATTCGAAAAATATACTGTAACCAGAAATATTTTTGTTCTGATGTACCATACCTATCCAGAAGTTTTTTCAATTCAATGATGTAGGATGGAATCATCAACGATTTGACCTGTTCGAACTCTGTCTGTAACTCATTAGAGAATCGAGAAACAAAGGAAAGATGTGTATGAACTAAATATCCAGTAATAAGAAGAAGTAAAAGGATTGAAAACAGGAACTCCTCAATATTTAGTGATCTCAGATGTGTCGATATGAATGGTGACTCATTATTTGTGTGAAGAAGATCTTTTTCGTACACCTCTACAAGAGACTTATGTAAACACTTACTCCAAATCTCACTTATACGATTCCGTTGTCCAATACCCAGTTTTTTCCGAAGAATTGCCTTGGCTCCATGGATAAGATTAGGCAAAATAGATAACATTTTTTTCCATTTAGGACTCTTCTTTAGTATCACAAATAGGTCTGAAAAAGTATGTATAAATAGTAAAAGTAGATTTTTTTGCCCTGTCGTGGTAAGGAGCGACGGTATTATATACGGGTACAATGGCTTCAATTTGGAGAGAACGGTTGAAAAACTACTCTTTCTTTGAAAGTTTCTATACATCTGCCCTTTTTTAAGGAATTTTTTTAGAGGTTTTTTTTTCCTCTTTTCGGATGGTAAAAATTCCTCAGAATATAGAGTATATGAATATAGAGTATATAGAGTGTCACGCAAATCAGTGTCAAGCAAATCTATGTTTAAATCGAAATCCAAATACGTATGCAACTTTTTCCATTTTGGATCAGACAGATTAATAGCGGAAAGACGATTACAATAAGTTCTTTCAAAATTCACTATTTCTTCCTCTGTTAGAGGTGTTCCAGAAATGTCCGCAATAGCTCTAGGACCGCGAGTTGGAAAATGGAAAGATTTGTACAAGTCATATCCGTCATCACCACTTTGCGGAAAATTATTTAATATGTTAGAGACCTCTAACTCGCTTGGTGAAATAGTATCTCTGTCCAAAAAAACATGTTTTTTTTTCCCGTCGCCAAAAGAAAATATTTTCTTTCGACTGAACAAGACATTGAGGAATTGTTCATACAAAAAATCATAATTACAGGACCTTTCCCCATAAAAAGAGAATCTTTTCTTACAATCGAAATCTTGATTATTCAAGAATCGAAGTCGATTTACTTTATAAAAAGAGGAAATCAATGAACTTCTATGAAAACATTTCACAGGATTCAGCCAATTGTCTTGATTTGCTATCTGATTGATCAATAATTTCGATTTTTGAGAAGTATAATAGTCATCCAATAATAGGGCTTTCTTTTTTTTCAAATGAACCGTTTGCAGACCCATTGATTCTAACAACTGATTCCCGAGTGCATCATTCATACGTTTCAATTCATCCATATGGATCTGAGACCTATGAACGGGCATACTCCCAAAACTCACCAAGAAAAAAGGAACTGAGTTAGAGAAAAAGGGAAGAAGCTTGGACAAAAACAAACAAAGTGACTTAGAAAAATTTTTTTTGTCGATAACCTCAGACCAATCAATCGAATATGCATTCATATGTAATCGATCGAACACTACTTGAAAACGGCTATTCTCCTCAGAAATGAAATGGTCCAAATGTTCCTGGAAATTCTTGCTCCCCTTGGACCATTTGTATTTATCTGTATTTGGATCCTTATTCACGGATCTCTCGGTTCGATAAATAAAAAGAAGAGGATCAAAGCATTTCTTCTGACTCTTTTTCCAATTTGAGAAACGTTGATTGATCATGTGTTTCCTTAGAGGTATATGATTATGAATATCATTTTCATACCTTTTAATTACATATTCTAAGTTGCGATTGAATCGATTACCTTGAAAAGAATTCCCACAAGAGGTCTGGACCCATTTTTTTATGATCTTTGGATAAAAAGATTCATTCGCTTCGTAAAAAAGCCGAGGCAGAACCAATAAAGATTTCTTTTTTGATTCATCCCTGGAGTTGAATACTTGATTTACAAATTGTTTATCATCAATTTTCGACAAATCAATAGAAAAAGAGAATCCATTATGATACACCAGATCCGGCTTAGTTATTGAGAGATTGAATAGATTTGCCATTTCTTGAAATCTCTCTTCTGATTGAAAATCGCGATGTAACAAGTACCCCCCCCCTATTCTGGTCATGGAATAGATCAAATAAACCAAAAACTAGCTTTTTGTTCAAGAATGAAATATGATTTGGAACTGTCAAAAGTTTCTCCTTTGCAACCCTATCACATCCTCTATCGGATGAAATAGGATGAATTGAGACATTATTTTGTAAATACATGATTATCTTAACTATATTGGCTATTTCTTTATTTCCGATTGCCTCGAAAGAACAAAAGAAACATCTTCTTCTTTTTTAAATAATTTTATATCTTGAGCGGACTTCTCAGTAGGATTCAAATCCAGATGAAGTTCTGACCATCTGTCGCCGAAAAAAGAGCAATTATCTCTCTCAGATATATTTTTTTCTTTTGGACCAGACAGGAGCGGAACAATCAACCTAGTCATGACCAACCTATTGATATTGAACGAATCTTTTGAGTCTTCCAATGGATCATTCCCGGATCCAATGGAATTGATTTGTA
>CAWUDS030006590.1:7500-10000 GCA_963859935.3 Lathyrus sativus
CTGTGTGTGTGCGTGCGTGTGTGCGTGCGTGTGTGTGTGCATCTGTGTGTGCATGCGTGTACCTGTGTGTCTGCGTGCGTGCGTGTGATTGTGTGTCTGTGTGTGTGTACGCGTGTGTATGTGTGTCTCTCTCTTTGTGTGTGTGTGTGTGGGTGTGTGCGTGCGTGCATGTGCGGGCGTGCGTGTGTTTGTGTGTGAGTATGTGTGTGCGCGTGTGTGCACGTGCGTGCATGCGTGTGTCTGTGGGTGTGTGTGTGTGTGTGTGTGTGCTTACGTGCGTGCGTGTGTGCGTGTGTTTATGTGTGTGCGTGCGTGCGTCTGATTGTGTGTGTGTGTTTGTGTGTGTGTGTCTGTGTGTGTACGTGCGTGCGTCTAATTGTGTATGTGTCTGTGTGTGTGTGCGTACGTGTGTTTGTGCGTGTTCTTGCGTGTGTCTGTGTGTTTGCGTGCGTGCGTGCGTATGTCTCTGTGTTTGCATGCATGTGTCTACGTGCGTACTTGTGTGCTTGCGTGTGTGTGTTTGTATGTGCGTGTGTGCGTGCGTGTGTCTACGTGTCTGCGTATGTGCTTCTGATTATGTGTGTGTGTGTCTCTCTCTGTATGTGTGTGTGTGTTTGTGTGAGCGTGCGTGCGTCTGATTGTGTGTCTCTGAGTGTGTGTTTCTGTGTCTGTGTCTGTGTGCGTATGTGCGTGCGTGCGTGTGTCTGTGTATCTGCGTGCGTGCATGCGTGTGTTTGTGTGACTGCATGCGTGCGTGTGTCTGTGTGACTGCGTGCGTGCGTGCGTGTGTCTGCGTGCGTGCATATGTGCGTGCGTCCGTGCGTGCGTGTGTCTGTGTGTCTGGGTGCGTGTGTATGCATATGTGCGTGTGTCCGTGTGTCTGTATGTCTGTGTGCGTGCGTGTGTCTGCGTGTGTGCATTCGTGTGTCTGTGCGAATGTGTGTGTACGCGAGCCTGCGTGTGTCTGTGTGTCTGCGTGTATGCGTGTGTGCGTCTAATTGTGTGATTGTTTGTGTGTGTCACTGTATGTGTGTGTGTGTGCGTGCGTCTGATCGTGTGTGTGTGCGTGTTTGTGTGTCTGCCTGTCTGTCTATGTGTGTGCGTGCGTGCGTGTGTCTGTGTGATTGTGTGCGTGTGTGTGCGTGTGTCTGTCTGTGTGTCTGTGTGTCTGTGTGCGCGCGCATGCTTATGTCTGTGTGTCTGTGTGTGTGTTTGCCTGCGTGAGTGTGTGCGTCTGGGTGTCTGCGTGCATGCATGCGTGCGTCTATGTGTCTGCGTGCATGGGTCTGCGTTCGTGCGTGCGTGCGTTCGTGCGTGTGTGTGTGTGTGTTTATGTGTCCGTGCGTGTGTATGTGTGTCTGTGTGCATGCGTCTGATTGTGTGTGCGCGTGTGCGCGCGTGTGTGTGCGTGTGCGCGTGCGTGCGTGTGTTTTATGTCTCTGTGTGTGCGTGTGTGTGTGTGTGTGTGCGTTCTTGTGTGCGTGCGTGTGCCTGTGTGTGTATGTGTGTCTGTGTGTGTGCGTGTGTGCGTCTGATTGTGTCTGTGTGTGTGTGTGTGCGTGCGTGTGTCTGAGTGTGTTCGTGCGTGTGTCTGTGTGTCTGCGTGCGTACGTGCGCATGTCTGTGTGTTTGTGTGCGTGTGTGCTTGCGTGTGTGTGTATGTGCATGCGTGCGCGCGTGTTTCTGCGTGTCTGCGTGCGTGCTTCTCATTATGTGTGTGTGTGTGTGTGTCTCTGTGTGTGTGTGTGTGCGTGAGCGTGCGTGCGTCTGATTGTGTGTCTTTGTGCGTGTGAGTCTGTGTGCGTGCGTGCATGTGTATGTCTGTGTGCGTGTGTGCGTGTGTGTGTCTGTGTATCTGTGCGCGTGCATGCGTGTGTCTGTGCGCGTGCGTGCGTGCATGTGTCTGTGTGTCTGTGTGCGTGTGTGCATGCGTGTGTGCGTCTGATTGTGTGTATCTCTGTGTGTGTGTGTGTGTCTGTGTGTATGCGTGCGTGCGTCTAATTATGTGTGTGTGTCTCTCTCTGTATGTGTGTGTGTGTGTGCGTGTGTGCAGGCGCGCGCGCATGCGTGCGTCTGATTGTGTGTCTGTGTGTGTGTGTGTGTCTGTGTGTGTGCGTACGTGTTTTTGCGTGTGTGCGATCGTGTGTATGTGTGTGTGCATGGTTGATCACACTAAAATTCACCGTATTTCTGACTCCGATTTCGCATGCATTCTTAGCTTTTATTGTTGTTTTGCTTTGTTATTGCTTTGTTTTCTTATGTTTTTAGGTTTTTATAATAATCGGAGCTTGAATCGGGAAAAGGAGCGAAAAAGGAGCGAAAACGGACGAAAACCTAGAAATTCAGCATTTTGCACTTGCGGCACCGACTGTGGCGGGCGCCATGGGGTTAGCCATGACGTGGCCACGTCTCAAGACCACTCCTCAACCTCCAAGACCCACGATCCCCACTCCATCATCCCCTGTAGGGACCGTGGCGGGCGCCATAGGCCCTGTGGCGG
>CAWUDS030006590.1:15000-17500 GCA_963859935.3 Lathyrus sativus
TATGTGCGTGTGCGCGTGCGTGTGTCTACGTGTCTGCGTATGTGCTTTTGATTATGTGTGTGTGTGTGTCTCTCTCTGTATGTGTGTGTGTGTGAGCGTGCGTGCGTCTGATTGTGTGTCTCTGTGTGTGTGTTTCTGTGTTTGTGTCTGTGTGCGTATGTGCGTGCGTGCGTGTGTCTGTGTATCTGCGTGCGTGCATGCGTGTGTTTGTGTGACTGCGTGCGTGCGTGTGTCTGTGTGACTGCGTGCGTGCGTGCGTGTGTCTGCGTGTGTGCATATGTGCGTGCGTCCGTGCGTGCGTGTGTCTGTGTGTCTGGGTGCGTGTGTATGCATATGTGCGTGTGTCCGTGTGTCTGTATGTCTGTGTGCGTGCGTGTGTCTGCGTGTGTGCATTCGTGTGTCTGTGCGAATGTGTGTGTACGCGAGCCTGCGTGTGTCTGTGTGTCTGCGTGTATGCGTGTGTGCGTCTAATTGTGTGATTGTTTGTGTGTGTCACTGTATGTGTGTGTGCGTGCGTCTGATCGTGTGTGTGTGCGTGTTTGTGTGTCTTCCTGTCTGTCTATGTGTCTGCGTGCGTGTGTGTGTCTGTGTGATTGTGTGCGTGTGTGTGCGTGCGTCTGTCTGTGTGTCTGTGTGTCTGTGCGCGCGCGCGCGTGCTTATGTCTGTGTGTCTGTGTGTGTGTTTGCCTGCGTGAGTGTGTGCGTCTGTGTGTCTGCGTGCGTGCATGCGTGCGTCTGTGTGTCTGCGTACATGGGTCTGCGTTCGTGCGTGTGTGTGTGTGTTTATGCGTCCGTGCGTGCGTGTGTCTGTGTGTCTGTGTGCATGCGTCTGATTGTGAGAGCGCGTGTGTGGGCGTGTGCGCGTGCGTGCGTGTGTTTTATGTCTCTGTGTGTGCGTGCGTGTGTGTGTGTGTGTGTGTGTGTGTGCGTTCTTGCGTGCGTGCGTGTGCCTGTGTGTGTATGTGTGTCTGTGTGTGTGCGTGTGTGCGTCTGATTGTGTTTGTGTGTGTGTGCGTGCGTGTGTCTGAGTGTGTTCGTGCGTGTGTCTGTGTGTCTGCGTGCGTACGTGCGCATGTCTGTGTGTTTGTGTGCGTGTGTCTGCGTGCGTGCGTGTGTGCTTGCGTGTGTGTGTATGTGCATGCGTGCGCGCGTGTTTCTGCGTGTCTGCGTGCGTGCTTCTCATTATGTGTGTGTGTGTGTGTCTCTGTGTGTGTGTGTGCGTGAGCGTGCGTGCGTCTGATTGTGTGTCTCTGTGTGTGTGTGAGTCTGTGTGCGTGCGTGCATGTGTATGTCTGTGTGCGTGTGTGCGTGTGTGTGTCTGTGTATCTGTGCGCGTGCATGCGTGTGTCTGTGCGCGTGCGTGCGTGCATGTGTCTGTGTGTCTGTGTGCGTGTGTGCATGCGTGTGTGCGTCTGATTGTGTGTATCTGTGTGTGTGTGTGTGTATGCGTGCGTGCGTCTAATTATGTGTGTGTGTCTCTCTCTGTATGTGTGTGTGTGCGTGTGTGCAGGCGCGCGCGCATGCGTGCGTCTGATTGTGTGTGTGTGTGTGTGTGTCTGTGTCTGTGTGTGTACGTGCGTGTTTTTGCGTGTGTCCGATCGTGTGTATGTGTGTGTGCATGGTGCATGGTGCGTGTGTCTGTGTGTCTATGTATGTGTGCGTGCGTGCGTGCGTGCCTGCATGTGTGTGTTTGTGTGTGTGCGTGCGTGCATCTGACTGTGTGTGTCTCTGTGTGTATATGTGTGTGTGTGTGCGCGCGTGTGCGTCTGATTGTTTATGTCTCTCTCTCTCTCTTTGTGTGAGTGTGTGTGTACGCGTGCGTGCGTGCTTCTGATTGAGTGTCTCTGTGTGTGTCTACATGCGTGCGTGAGTGTGTCTGCATGCGTGTGTTCGTCTATGTACGTCTGCGTGCGTGCGTCTGTATGTCTGTGTGTGTGCGTGCGTATGTGTGTGTGTGTGCGCGTGTGTTCGTGCGTGTGTGTGCGTGTGTGCGTCTGATTGTGTGTCTCTCTCTCTGTGTGTGTGTGTGCGCGTGTGTGTGTCTATGTGTGTGCGTGCGTGCCTGTCTCTATGTGTGTGTGCGTGCGTCTGATTGTGTGTGTGTGTGTGTGTGTGTGTGTGTGAGTGCATGTGTGTGTCTGATTGTGTCTCTCTCTGTGTGTGTGTGTATGTGTGCGTGCGTGTGTCTGTGTGTGTTGGTGCGTGTGTCTGTGTGTCTGAGTGCGTACGTGTGTATCTCTGTGTGTTTGTGTGCGTGTGTCTGTATGCTTGCGCGTGTGTGTATGTGCTTGCGTGTGTCAGCGTGTCTGCGTGCGTGCTTCTGATTATGTGTGTGTGTGTGTCTCTCTCTCTCTCTCTCTCTCTCTCTCTCTCTCTCTCTCTCTCTGTGTGTGTGTGTGTGTGTGTGAGCGTGCGTGCGTCTGATTGTGTGTCTGTGTGTGTCTGTGTCTGTGTGCGTGCATGCATGCGTATGTCTATGTGCATGTGTGCGTGCGTGTGT
>CAWUDS030006590.1:22500-33662 GCA_963859935.3 Lathyrus sativus
TGACTGTATGTCTACGTGCGTGCGTGTGTCTTGGTGTCTGCGTGAGTACGTGCGTGCGCGTGCGTGCGTGTGTCTGTGTGTCTGTGTGTATTTGTGTGTGTGTCTGTGTGTCTGTGTGTCTGCGTGCATGCGTGCGTGTGTGCGTGTGTGTGTGTGTGCATCTGCGTGTGCATGCGTGTGCCTGTGTGTCTGCATGCGTGCGTGTGATTGTGTGTCTGTGTGTGTGTGCATGTGTCTGTGGGTTTGTGTGTGTGTGTGTGTGTGCTTACGTGTGTGCGTGTGTGCGTGTGTTTATATGTGTGCGTGCGTGCGTCTGATTGTGTGTGTGTGTGTGTGTGTGCATGCGTCTAATTGTGTCTGTGTGTGTGTGCGTACATGTGTCTGTGCGTGTTCGTGCGTGTGTCTGTGTGTCTGCGTGCGTGCGTGCGTATGTCTTTGTGTTTGCATGCGTGTGTCTGCGTGCGTACGTGTGTGCTTGCGTGTGTGTGTGTGTGTGTATGTGCGTGCGTGCGTGTGTCTGCGTATTTGCGTACGTGCTTCTGATTATATGTGTGTGTGTGTCTCTCTCTCTCTGTATGTGTGTGTGTGAGCGTGCGTGCGTCTGATTGCGTGTGTCTGTGTCTGTGTCTGTGTGTGTGTGTGTGTGTGTGTGTGTGTGTGTGTTTGTGTGCGTATGTGCGTGCGTGTCTCTGTGTATCTATGTATGTGCATGCGTGTGTTTGTGTGACTGCGTGCGTGTGTTTGTGTGACTGCGTGCGTGCATGCATGTGTTTGTGTGACTGCGTGCGTGCGTGTGTCTGTGTGACTGCGTGCGTGCATGCGTGCGTCTGCGTGCACGTGCGTGCGTGTTTCTGTGTGTCTGGGTGCGTGTGTGTATGCATATGTGCGTGCGTCCGTGTGTCGGTATGTCTGCGTGTGTGCGTTCGTGTGTGTGTGCGTATGTGTGTGTACGCGTGCGTGCGTGTGTCTGTGTGTCTGAGTGTGTGTGTCTGATTGTGTGATTATTTGTGTGTGTGTCTCTGTGTGTGTGTGTGTGTGCGTGCGTGCGTCTGATTGTGTGTGTGTGTACGTGTTTGTGTGTCTGTCTGTCTGTCTATGTGTCTGCGCGCGTGCGTGTATCTGTGTGATTGTGTGCGTGCGTGTGCGTCTGTCTGTGTGTGTGTGTGTGTGCGCGTGCGTATGTCTGTGTGTCTGTGTGTGTGTTTGTCTGTGTGAGTGTGTGCGTCTGTGTGTCTGTGTGCGTGCGTGCGTGCGTTTGTGTGTCTGCGTGCGTGCATGGGTCTGCGTGAGTGCGTGCGTGCGTGTGTGTGTTTGTGTGTCCGTGCGTGCGTGTGTCTGTGTGTCTGCATGCATGCGTTTGATTGTGTGTGTGTGTGGGTGTGCGCACGTGTATGTGTCTCTGTGTGTGAGTGTGTGCGCGTGCATGCGTGTATTTTGTGTCTGTGTGTGTATGTGTGTATGCGTGTATGTGTGTGCGTGCTTGCGTGCATGCGTGTGCCTGTGTGTGTATGTGTGTCTGTGTGTGTGCGTGCGTGCGTCTGATTGTGTCTCTGTGTGTGTGTGTGTGTGCGTGTGTCTGAGTGTGTTTGTGCGTGTGTCTGTGTGTCTGCGTGCATACGTGCGTATGTCTGTGTGTTTGTGTGCGTGTGTCTGCGTGCGTGTGTGTGTGTATATGTGCACGCGTGCGCGCGTGTGTCTGCGTGTCTGCGTGCGTGCTTCTCATTATGTGTGTGTGTGTCTCTGTGTGTGTGTGTGAGCGTGCGTGCGTCTGATTGTGTGTCTGTGTGTGTGTGCGTGTGTGAGTCTGTGTGCGTGGGTGCATGTGTATGTCTGTGTGCGTGTGTGCGTGTGTGTGTCTGCGTGACTGCATGCGTGCGTGCGTGTGTCTGTGTGTTACTGTGTGCGTGTGTATGCGTGCGTGCGTGTGAATGTGTGTGTGTGTGCGTGTCTAATTGTGTGTCTCTCTCTCTATGTGTGTGTGTGTGTGTGTGTGTCTTTGCGTGTGCGTGCGTGCGTGCATGCGTGTGTCTGTATGTCTGCGTGCGTGTGCCTGTGTGTCTGCGTGCGTGCGTGTGTCTTCGTGCGTGCGTGTGTGTGTGCGTCCGTGCGTGTGTGTGTGTCTGTGTGTCTGTGTGTCTGCGTGCGTGAATGCGTGTGTGCATGCGTGTGTGTGGGTTCTGTGCGTGCGTGTGTCTGTGTGTCTGCGTGAGTGCGTCTGATTGTGTGTGTGTGTGTGTGTATGTGTGTGTATGTACGTGTGTGTGTGTGTGTCTCTCTCTCTTTGTGTGTGTGTGTGTGTGTGTGTGTGTGTGCCTGTGTGCGTGCGTGTGTTGTGTTTCTGTGAGCGTGCGTGCATGTGTCTGTGTGTCTGTGTGTGTGCGTATGTGTGTGTATGTGCGTGCGTGCATGTGTCTGTGGGTCTGTGTGTGCGCGTGTGTGTGCTTACGTGGATGCGTGTGTGCGTGTGTCTATGTGTGTGCGTGCGTGCGTCTGATTGTGCGTCTGTGTGTGTGTGTCTGTGTGTCTGTGTGTGTGCGTGCGTGCGTCTGATTGTGTCTCTGTATGTGTGTGTGTACGTGTGTCTGTGCGTGTTCGTACGTGTGTCTGCGTGTCTGCGTGCGCGCGTATGTCTTTGTGTTTGCATGCGTGTGTCTGCATGTGTGCATGCGTGTGTATGTGCGTGCGTGCGTGCGTGTGTTTGCGTGTCTGCATGGGTGGTTCTGATTATGTGTGTGTGTGTCTCTCTCTCTCTATGTGTGTGTGTGTGTGTGAGCGTGCGTGCGTCTGATTGTGTGTCTCTGTGTGCGTGTGTGTGTGTGTCTGTGTGCGTGCGTGCGTATGTCTGTGTGCGTGTGTGCGTTTGTGTGTGTGTCTGTGTATCTGCCTG
Source organism: Lathyrus sativus (assembly GCA_963859935.3). Lineage (NCBI taxonomy): Eukaryota > Viridiplantae > Streptophyta > Magnoliopsida > Fabales > Fabaceae > Lathyrus > Lathyrus sativus. Next base: position 25,388 of record CAWUDS030006590.1, read on the forward strand.
CGTGCATGCGTGTGTCAGTGACTGCGTGCGTGTGTCTGTGCGTGTATGTGTGACTGCATGCGTGCGTCAGTGTGTCTGCGTGCGCGTGCGTGTGTCTGTGTGTCTGTGTGTGTGGGTGCGTGTGTCTGCATATGTGCTTGCGCCCATGTGTCTGTATGTCTGCATGTGTGTGTGTGTCTGCGTGCGTGCGTGTGTCTGCTTGCGTGCGTGCGTGTGTGCATGCGTATGTGTGTGTACGCGTGCATGCGTGTGTCTGTGTGTCTGCGTGCGAGCGTCTGATTGTGTGATTGTTTGTGTGTGTGTGTGTGTGTGTGCGTGCGTGCGTCTGATTGTGTGTGTGTCTGTGTGTGTGTGTCTGTCTGTCTGTCTGTCTATGTGTTTGCGTGCGTGCGTGCGTGTGTCTGTGTGACTGTGTGCGTGCGTGTGTCTGTCTGTGTTCCTGTGTGTGTGTGCATGCATGCGTGCGTGCGTACGTCTGTGTGTCTGTGTGTCTGTGTGTGTTTGTGTGTGTGTGCAAACGTGTGTACGTGTGTCTGTGTGTGTGCGTCTGATTGTGTATCTGTGTGTGTGTGTGTGTGTCTGTCTGTCTCTGTATCTGCATGTGTGCTTGCATGTGTGTGTGTGTGTGTGCGTGCGTCTGTCTGTGTGTCTGTGTGTGTGTATGTGTGTGTGCGTGCGTGCGCGCATCTGTGTGTGTGCATGCGAGTGTGTGTGTGCATGCTTGTGTGCATGCGTCTTTGTGTCTACGTGCGTGCGTGTGTCTGCATGCGTGTGTATGTGTGCGCGCGCATGCGTGTGTGTGTGTGTCCGTGCATGCGTGCGTGTGTCTGTGTGCGTGCGTCCGATTGTGTGTTTGTGTGTGTGTGTGTATATGCGCGCGTGTGTGTATCTCTCTCTCTGTGTGTGTATGTGTGTGCGTGCGTGCGTGTGTTGTGTGTCTGTGTGTGTGCATGTGTCTGCGTGCGTGTGTCTATGTGTGCGCGTGTGTGTGCGTGCGTGTTGTGTGTCTATGTGCGTGTGTTGTGCGTGTTGTGTGTCTGTGTGCGTGTGTGTGTGCGTGTTGTGTGTCTGTGTGCGTGTGTGTGTGTGCGTGTTGTGTGTCTGTGTGCGTGCGTGTGGTGTCTGTGTGTGTGTGTGCGCGTGCGTGCATGTGTCTATGTGTGTGCGTGCATGCGTGCATGCGTGTGTATGTGTGTCTGTGTGTGTGCGTGCATGTGTGCGTACGTGCGTGTGTGTGTGTGTGCGTGTGTGTGTGTGCGTGTGTCTGTGTGTGTGCGTGTGTGCATCTGATTGTGTGTCTATCTCCCTCTCTCTTTGTGTGTGTGTCTGTGTGTGTGTGTGTATGTGTGCGTGTGTGCGTCTGATTGTGTATTTGTGTGTGTGTGTGGTGTGTGTGTGTGTGTGTGTGTGTGCATGTGTGTGTCTGTGTGTGTTCATGTGTGTGACTATGTGTCTACGTGCGTGTGTGCGTTTGTATGTGTGTTTGTGTGCGTGTGTCTGCGTGTGTGCGTTTGTGCTTGAGTGTGTGTGTGTATGTGCGTGCGTGCGTGCATGTGTCTGCGTGTATGCGTGCGTGCTTCTGATTATGTGTGTGTGTCTCTGTGTGTGTGTGTGTGTGTGCGTGTGTGTCTGTGTGCGTGCGTGCGTGTGTCTGTGTGTCTGCGTGCGTACGTGCGTATGTATGTGTGTTTGTGTGCGTGTGTCTGCGTGCGTGCGTGTGTGCTTGCGTGTGTGTGTATGTGCATGCGTGCGCGCGTGTGTCTGCGTGTCTGCATGCGTGCTTTTCATTATGTGTGTGTGTGTCTCTGTGTGTGTGTGTGTGTGTGTGTGTGTGAGAATGTGCGTGCGTCTGATTGTGTGTGTGTGTGTGTGTGAGTCTGTGTGCGTGGGTGCATGTGTATGTTTGTGTGCGTGTGTGCGTGTGTGTGTCTGTGTATCTGCGTGCGTGCATGTGTGTGTCTGTGTGACTGCGTGCGTGTGTGCGTGTGTCTGTGTGTTACTGTGTGCGACTGTGTGCGTCTGCGTGCATGCGTGTGTCTGTGTGCGTGTGTGTGACTGTGTGTGTATGTGTGTGTTTGTGCGCGTGTCTAATTGTGTGCCTCTCTCTCTCTCTCTATGTGTGTGTGTGTGTGTGTGTGTCTTTGTGTGTGTGTGCGTGCGTGCATGCGTGTGTCTGTATGTCTGCGTGCGTGTGTCTGTGCGTCTGTGTGTGTGTGTCTTCATGCATGCGTGCGTATGTGCGCCCGTGCGTGTGTGTGTCTGTGTGTCTGTGTGTATATGTGTGTCTGCGTGCGTGAGTGCGTGTGTGTGTGGGTTATGTGTGTGCGTGTGTGTGTCTGTGTGTCTGCGTGCGTGCGTCTGATCGTGTGTGTGTGTGTATGTGTGTGTATGTACACGTGTGTGTGTGTGTGTGTGTCTCTCTCTCTCTCTCTCTTTGTGTGTGTGTGTGAGTGTGCCTGCGTGCGTGCGTGTGTTATATTTCTGTGAGCGTGCATGCGTGTGTGTGCATGAGTGTGTGCGTGTGTCTATGTGCGTGCGTATGTGTGTGTATGTGCGTGCGTGCGTGTGTCTGTGGGTCTGTGTGTGCGTGTGTGTGTGCTTACGTGCATGTGTGTCTGCGTGTGTCTATGTGTGTGCGTGCGTGCGTCTGATTGTGCGTCTGTGTATGTGTGTGTCTGTGTGTGTCTGTGTGTCTGTGTATATGCGTGTGTGCGTCTGATTGTGTCTCTGTATGTGTGTGTGTATGTGTGTCTGTGCGTGTTTGTACGTGTGTCTGCGAGTCTGCGTACGTGCGTGCGTATGTCTGTGTGTTTGCGTGCGTGTGTGTGTGTATGTGCGTGCGTGCGTGTGTTTGCGTGTCTGCATGGGTGGTTCTGATTATGTGTGTGTGTGTGTGTCTCTCTCTCTCTATATGTGTGTATGTGTGTGTGTGAGCGTGCGTGCGTCTGATTGTGTGTCTCTGTGTGCGTGTGTGTGTGTGTCTGTGTGCGTGCGTGCGAATGTCTGTGTGCGTGTGTGCGTGAGTGTGTGTGTCTGTGTATCTGCGTGCGTGCATGCGTGTGTCTGTGTGACTGCGTGCGTGCGTGCGTGTGTCTGTGTGTGTCTGTGTGACTGCATGCGTGCGTCAGTGTGTCAGCGTGCGCGTGCGTGCGTGTGTCTGTGTGTGTCTGTGTGACTGCATGCGTGCGTCAGTGTGTCCAGCGTGCGCGTGCGTGCGTGTGTCTATGTGTCTGTGTGTGTGGGTGTGTGTGTCTGCATATGTGCGTGCGCCCGTGTGTCTGTATGTCTGCATGCGTGCATGTGTGTGCGTGCGTGCGTGTGTCTGCTTGCGTGTGTGCGTGTGTGCATGCGTATGTGTGTGTACGCGTGCGTGCGTGTGTCTGTGTGTCTGCGTGCGAGCGTCTGATTGTGTGGTTATTTGTGGTGTCTGTGTCTGTGTGTGTGTGTGTGTTGTGCGCGCGCTGTGCGTGCATTTGATTGTTGTGTGTGTGTGTGTGTGTGTCTGTCTATGTGTCTGCGTGCGTGTGTGCGTGTGTCTGTGTGACTATGTGCGTGCGTGCGTCTGTCTGTGTTTCTGTGTGTGTGTGTGTACGTCTGTGTGTCTGTGTGTGTGTTTTGCCTGCGTGAATGTGTGCGTCTGTGTGTCTGCGTGCGTGCGTCTGCCGTGCGTGCGTGGGTCTGTGTGAGTGAGTGCGTGCGTGCGTGCGTGTGTTTGTGTATCCGTGTGTGCGTGTGTCCTGTGTGTCTGCGTCCATGCGTCTGATTGTGTGTGTGTGGTGTGTGGGCGCCTGCGTGCGTGTGTTTTGTGTCTGTGTGTATGCGTTTGTGTGTGTGTGTGCCTGCTTGTGTGTGTGCATGTTTGTGTGTGATGTGTGTGTGGTGCATGTGCGTATGTGCAAACGTTTGTGCGTGTGTCTGTGTGTGTGCGTCTGGTTGTGTATCTGTGTGTGTGTGTGTGTGTGTGTGTGTGTGTCTGTCTGTCTCTGTATCTGCGTGCGTGCTTGCGTGTGTCTGTGTGTGTATGTGTGGGCGTGCGTGCGTCTGTGTGTGTGTGTGTGTGTGTGCGTGCGTGCATGCGTGTGGCTGTGTATGTGACTATGTGTCTACGTGCGTGCGTGCGTTTGTATGTGTGTTTGTGTGCGTGTGTCTGCGTGCATGCGTTTGTGCTGGCGTGCGTGTGTGTATGTGCGTGCGTGCGTGCATGTTTCTGCGTGTATGCATGTGTGCTTCTGATTATGTGTGTGTGTGTCTGTGTGCGTGTGTGTGTGCGTGCGTGCGTGCGTGTGTCTGTGTGCGTGTGTGCGTCCGCGTACGTGCGTGCGTGCGTGTGTCTGTGTATCTGCGTGCGTGCTTGTACGTGTGTGCATGTGTCTGTGTATCTGCGTGCGTGCATGCGTGTGTATGTGTGTGTGTGTGTGTGCGTGCGTGTGTCTGCGTGTGTGTCTGTGTGTATCTGTGTTACTGTGTGGTGCGTGCGTGCTGTGTGTGTGACTGTGTGTGTGTGTGTGCGTGTGTGTGTGTGTGTGTGCGTGCGTGTGTGTGTCTATGTGAGCGTGTGCGTGCGTCTGATTGTGTGTCTCTCTCTCTATATGTGTGTGTGTGTGCGTGCATGCGTGTGTCTATGTGTGTGTGCGTCCGTCTGATTGTGTGTCTCTCTCTATGTGTGGGTGTGTACGTGTACGCGTGTGTATGTATCTCTGTGTGTGTGTGTGTGCGTGCATGCATGCGTGTGTTGTGTGTCTGTGTGCATGCGTGTGTGTGTGTGTGTGTGTGCTTGCGTGTGTCTGCGTGCGTGCGTGCATGCATGTGTCTATGTGTGTGCGTGTGTGTGTGTCTGTGTGTGCGTGCGTGGGTGTGTCTGTATGCGTGCGTGTGTCTGTGTGTACGTGTGTGCATGTGTGTGTGGTCTATGTGTGTGGCGTACGTGCATCTGATTGTGTCTTTGTCTCTGTGTGTGTGTCTGTGTGTATGCGTCTGATTGTGTCTCTCCGTGTATGTGTGTGTGTGTGTGTGTCTGTGTATGTTCGTGCGTGTGTCTGTGTGCATGCGTGCGTGTGTTTGCGTGCGTGTGTGCTTGCGTGTGTGTGTGTATGTGCGCGCGTGCTTGCATGCGTGGTGTCTGCGTGTCTGCGTGCGTGCTTCTGATTATGTGTGTATGTGTGTCTCTGTATGTGTGCGTGTGTGTGCGCGTGCATGCGTGCGTCTGATTGTGTGTCTCTGTGTGTGTGTGTGTGTGCGTGTGTGTGCGTGCATGCGTGTGTGTGAGTGCGTGTGTGCGTGCGTGCGTGTGTCTGTGTATCTGCGTGCGTGCATGCGTGTGTCTGAGTAACTGCGTGCGTGTGTGTGTCTACGTGACTGCGTGTATCTGTGTGACTGCGTGCGTGCGCGCGGTGTGTCTGCGTACGTGTGACTGTGTGTGTGTGTGTGTGTGTGTGTGTGTGTGCGTGTGTGTGTGCATACGTGCGTATCTCTATGTGTGTGCGTGCGTGCGTCTGATTGTGTGTCTCTCTCTATGTGTGGGTGTATGCGTGTGCGTGTGTCTGTATGTGTGTGTGTGTGTGTGTGTGTATCTCTCTCTCTCTCTCTCTGTGTATGTGTGTGCGTGCATGCGTGTGTTGTGTGTCTGTGTGCGTGCGTGCCTGTGCGTGCGTGCGTGTGTCTGTGTTTGTGCATGTGCGTGCGTGCGTGTGTGTGTGTGTCTGTGTGTCTATGTGTATATGTGTGTGTGTGTACGTGAGTGTGTGCGTGCGTGTGTCTGTGTGTGTGTGTGTGCATGCATCTGATTCTCTCTCTCTCTCTCTCTCTCTCTCTCTCTCTCTCTCTCTCTCCTCTCTCTCTCTCTCTCTCTCTCTCTCTCTCTCTCTCTCTCTCTCTCTCTCTCTCTCTCTCTCTCTCTCTCTCTCTCTCTCTCTCTCTCTCTCTCTCTCTCTCTCTCTCTCTCTCTTCTCTCTCTCCTCTCTCTCTCTCTCTCTCTCTCTCTCTCTCTCTGTGTGTGTGTGTGTGTCTGTGTATATGTGTGCGTCTGATTATGTCTCTCTGTGTGTGTGTGTGTATGTGTGTTCATGCGTGTGTCTGTGTGTCTGTGTGTGTGCGTGCGTGTGTCTGTGTGTTTGCATGCGCGTGTCTGCGTGCGTGTGTGTGCTTGCGCGCGTGTGTGTATGTGCTTGCGTGCGTGTGTCTGCGTGCGTGCTTCTGATTATGTGTGTCTGTGTGTGTGTGCATGCGTGCGTCTGATTGTGTGTCTGTGTGTGTGTGTGTGTGTCTGTATGTGAGTGTGTGTCAGTGTGTCTGTATGTGTGTGCGTGCGTGTGTCTGTATGTGTGTGGGTGTGTGTGTGCATGCGTGCGTGCGTGCGTGTGTCAGTGTGTGTGCTTGTGTGTGTGTGTGTGTGAACGTGCGTGCATGCATGCATGTGTCTGTGTGTGTGCGTGCATCTGATTGTGTGTCTCTCTGTGTATGTGTGTGTGTGTGTATGTGTGCGTGTGTGCGTCTGATTGTATCTCTCTGTGTGTGTGTGTGCATGCGTGTGTCTGTGTGTGTTCATGCGTGTGTCTGTGTATATGCGTGCGTGCGTGCATGTGTCTGTGTTTTTGCGTGCTGTGTGTACTTGTGTGCGTGTGTGTATGTGCGTGCATGCGTGCATGCGTGTGTCTGCGTGTCTTCGTGCGTGCTTCTGACTATGTGTGTGTGTGTGTGTGTGTCTCTCTGTGTGTGTGTGCATGTGCGTGCGTCTGATTGTGTGTCTCTGTATGTGTGTGTGTGTGTGTGCGTGTGTGTTTGTGTGTGTGCATGTATGCGTGTGTCTGTGTGCGTGTGTGCCTGTGTGTACGTGCGTGCATGTGTCTATGTATCTGCGTGCGTGCATGCGTGTGTCTGTGTGACTGTGTGGGTGCGTGCGTGTGTCTGTGTGCGTGCGTGTGTCTATATGTGTCTGTGTGACTGCGTGCGTGCGTGGTGACTGTGTGTGTATGCGTGTGTGCGTGTGTGTGTGTGTGCATGCGTGTGTCTATGTGTGTGCGTGCGTGCGTCTGATCATGTGTCTCTCTCTATGTGTGTATGTGTGTGTGTGTGCGTGTGTGCGCGTGTGTTTGTGTGTGTGTGTGCGTGCATGTATGTGTATCTCTCTCTCTGTGTGTGTATGTGTGTGCGTGTGTGCGTGTGTTGTGCGTACGTTTGCCTGCAGGCACGTGTGTGCGTGCGTGTGTCTTCTTGCCTGCGTGCATGCGTGTGTATGTGTGTGTGCGTGTGTGTGCGTGTGTGTGCGTGCATGCGTGTGTGTGTGTGTGTGTGTATGTGCGTGCGTGCGTGTGTCTGTGTGTGCGTGCGTGCATCTGATTGTGTCTCTCTCTCTGTGGGTCTGTGTGCATGTGTGTGTGCGTGTGTGCGTCTGATTGTGTCTCTGTGTGTGTGTGTGTGTGTGCGCGTGCGTGTGTCTGTGTATGTTCGTGCGTGTGTCTGTGTGTCAACGTGCGTGCATGCGTGTATCTGTGTGTTTGCGTGCGTGATTCTGATTATGTGTGTGTGTGTCTCTCTGTGTGTGTGTGTGTGTGCGCGTGCATGCGTGCGTCTGATTGTGTGTCTCTGTCTGCGTCTGTGCGTGTGTGTTTGTGTGTGTGCGTGCTTGCGTGTGTCTGTGTGCATGTGTGCGTGCGTGTGTCTGTGTATCTGCGTGCGTGCATGCGTGTGTCTGTGTGACAGCGTGTGTGCGTGCGTCTAGCGTGCGTGTGTCTGGGTGACAAAGTGTGTGCGTGCGTGTGTCTATGTGTGTGCGTGCGGTGCGTCTTATTGTGTGACTCTCTCTATGTTTGTGTGTGTATGTGTGTTTGTGTGTGCGCGTGTGTCTGTATGTATGGGTGCGTGTGTGTGTGTGTGTGTGTGTGCGTGTGTGCGTGTGTGTGTCTGTATGTCTGTATACGTGTGTGCTTGTGTCTCTGTGTCTGCGTGCATGTGTGTGTGCGTTTGTGTGTGTGTGCTTGCGTGCGTGTGTCAGCGTGTGTGCGTGCGTGCGTCTGATTGTGTGTGAGTGTGTCTGTGTGTGTGTGTGTGTCTAGGTTTGTGCGTGTGTGTGTATGATTGTGTGTCTCTGTGTTTGTGTGTGTGTGTGTTGTGTGTGTGTGTGTGTGTGTCTGTGTGTGTGTGTGTGTGCGTGTCTGTGTGTGCGGGCGTGCGTCTGTCTGTGTGTGTGTGTGTCTGTGTGCGTGCGTGCGTGTGTTTGTGTATCTGTGTGTGTGCTTGCGTGTGTGTGTTTGCCTGAGTTAATGCTTGCATCTATGTA
>CAWUDS030006591.1:0-33649 GCA_963859935.3 Lathyrus sativus
CGTCTTTTTTGCTATCATCCTTTTGGTGGTAGTAGCCGATGTGAGTTTGCTCTGTCATCCTTTCGGTGGTGGGTCTGTCATCTTGTTGAAGTCAAATTACGCGAGTGTTTGCTCTATCATCCTTTTGGTGGTAGTAAACGGTGTGAGTTTGCCTCATCATCCTTTTGGTGGTGGGTCTGTCATCTTGTTGATGCCAGATTATGCGAGTGTTTGCTTTATCATCCTTTTGGTGGTAGTAGTCGATGTGTGAATTCGCTCCATCATCCTTTTGGCGGTGGGTCTGTCATCTTGTTTATTCCAGATTGTGCGATTCTTTTTCTCTATCATCCTTTTGGTGGTAGTAGCCGGTGTCAGTTTGCTTCGTCATCCTTTTAGTGGTGGGTCTGTCATATTGCTGATGTCAGATTGTGCAAGTGTTTTGCTCTATAATCCTTTTTGTGGTAGTAGCCGGTGTGAGTTTGCTCCATCATCCTCATGGTGGTGGGTCTGTCATCTCGTTGATGCTAGATTGCGTGAGTCTTTTTCTCTATCATCCTTTTGGTGGTAGTAGCCGATGTGAGTTTGCCCCGTCATCCTTTTAGTGGTGGGTCTGTCATCTTGTTGATGTCAATTTGTGAGAGTGTTTTGCTCTATCATACTTTTGGTGGTAGTAGCCGGTGTGAGTTTGCTCCATCATCCTTTTGGTGGTGGGTCTGTCATCTCGTTGATGCTAGATTGTGCCCGTCTTTTTCTCTATCATCCTTTTGGTGGTAGTAGCCGATGTGAGTTTGCTCTGTCATGCTTTCGGTTGTGGGTCTGTCATCTTGTTGATGTCAAATTGCGCGAGTGTTTGCTCTATCATCCTTTTGGTGGTAGTAACCGGTGTGAGTTTGCCTCATCATCCTTTTCGTGGTGGGTCTGTCATCTTGTTGATGCCAGATTATGCGAGTGTTTGCTTTATCATCCTTTTGGTGGGAGTAGTCGATGTGTGAATTCGCTCCATCATTCTTTTGGCGGTGGGTCTGTCATCTTGTTTATTCCAGATTGTGCGAGTCTTTTTCTCTATCGTCCTTTTGGTGGTAGTAGCCGGTGTCTGTTTGCTTCGTCATCCTTTTAGTGGTGGGTCTGTCCTCTTGCTTATGTCAGATTGTGCAAGTGTTTTGCTTTATAATCCTTTTTGTGGTAATAACCGGTGTGAGTTTGCTCCATCATCTCGTTGATACCAGATTGTGCGAGTCTTTTTCTCTATCATCCTTTTGGTGGTAGTAGCCGATGTGAGTTTGCTCCGTCATCCTTTTGGTGGTGGGTCTGTCATCTTGTTGATGTCAATTTGTGCGAGTGTTTTGCTCTATCATACTTTTGGTGGTAGTAGCCGGTGTGATTTTGCTCCATCATCCTTTTGGTGGTGGGTCTGTCATCTCGTTGATGCTAGATTGTTCCCGTCTTTTTCTCTATCATCCTTTTGGTGGTAGTAGCCGATGTGAGTTTGCTCCGTCATCCTTTTGGTAGTGGGTCTGTCATCTTGTTGATGTCAATTTGTGCGAGTGTTTTTCTCTATCATACTTTTGGTGGTAGTAGCCGGTGTGATTTTGCTCCATCATCCTTTTGGTGGTGGGTCTGTCATCTCGTTGATGCTATATTGTTCCCGTCTTTTTCTCTATCATCCTTTGGTGGTAGTAGCCGATGTGAGTTTGCTCCGTCATCCTTTTGGTAGTGGGTCTGTCATCTTGTTGATGTCAATTTGTGCGAGTGTTTTTCTCTATCATACTTTTGGTGGTAGTAGCCGGTGTGATTTTGCTCCATCATCCTTTTGGTGGTGGGTCTGTCATCTCGTTGATGCTATATTATGCCCGTCTTTTTCTCTATCATCCTTTTGGTGGTAGTAGCCGATGTGAGTTTTCTCTGTCATCCTTTCGGTGGTGGGTCTGTCATCTTTTTGATGTCAAATTACGCGAGTGTTTGCTCTATCATCCTTTTGGTGGTAGTAACCGGTGTGAGTTTGCCTCATCATCCTTTTGGTGTTGGGTCTGTCATCTTGTTGATGCCAGATTATTTGAGTGTTTGCTTTATCATCCTTTTGGTGGTAGTAGTCGATGTGTGAATTCGCTCCATCATTCTTTTGGCGGTGGGTCTGTCATCTTGTTTATTCCAGATTGTGCGAGTCTTTTTCTCTATCATCCTTTTGGTGGTAGTAGCCGGTGTCAGTTTGCTTCGTCATCCTTTTAGTGGTGGGTCTGTCATCTTGCTGATGTCAGATTGTGCAAGTGTTTTTCTCTATAATACTTTTTATGGTAGTAGCCGGTGTGAGTTTGCTCCATCATCCTCTTGGTGGTGGGTCTGTCATCTCGTTGATGCTAGATTGCGTGAGTCTTTTTCTCTATCATCCTTTTGGTGGTAGTAGCCGATGTGAGTTTGCCCCGTCATCCTTTTAGTGGTGGGTCTGTCATCTTGTTGATGTCAATTTGTGAGAGTGTTTTGCTCTATCATACTTTTGGTGGTAGTAGCCAGTGTGAGTTTTCTCCATCATCCTTTTGGTGGTGGGTCTGTCATCTCGTTGATGCTAGATTGTTCCTGTCTTTTTCTCTATCATCCTTTTGGTGGAAGTAGCCGATGTGAGTTTGCTCCGTCATCCTTTTGGTAGTGGGTCTGTCATCTTGTTGATGTCAATTTGTGCGAGTGTTTTTCTCTATCATACTTTTGGTGGTAGTAGCCGGTGTGATTTTGCTCCATCATCCTTTTGGTGGTGGGTCTGTCATCTCGTTGATGCTATATTATGCCCGTCTTTTTCTCTATCATCCTTTTGGTGGTAGTAGCCGATGTGAGTTTTCTCTGTCATCCTTTCGGTGGTGGGTCTGTCATCTTGTTGATGTCAAATTACGCGAGTGTTTGCTCTATCATCCTTTTGGTGGTAGTAACCGGTGTGAGTTTGCTTCATCATCCTTTTGGTGTTGGGTCTGTCATCTTGTTGATGCCAGATTATGCGAGTGTTTGCTTTATCATTCTTTTGGTGGTAGTAGTCGATGTGTGAATGCGCTCCATCATTCTTTTGGCGGTGGGTCTGTCATCTTGTTTATTCCAGATTGTGCGAGTCTTTTTCTCTATCATCCTTTTGGTGGTAGTAGCCGGTGTCAGTTTGCTTCGTCATCCTTTTAGTGGTGGGTCTGTCATCTTGCTGATGTCAGATTGTGTAAGTGTTTTGCTCTATAATCCTTTTTGTGGTAGTAGCCGGTGTGAGTTTGCTCCATCATCCTCTTGGTGGTGGGTCTGTCATTTCGTTGATGCTAGATTGGGTGAGTCTTTTTCTCTATCATCCTTTTGGTGGTAGTAGCCGATGTGAGTTTGCCCCGTCATCCTTTTAGTGGTGGGTCTGTCATCTTGTTGATGTCAATTTGTGAGAGTGTTTTGCTCTATCATACTTTCGGTGGTAGTAGCCGGTGTGAGTTTGCTCCATCATCCTTTTGGTGGTGGGTCTGTCATCTCGTTGATGCTAGATTGTGCCCGTCTTTTTCTCTATCATCCTTTTGGTGGTAGTTGCCGATATGAGTTTGTTCTGTCATCCTTTCGGTGGTGGGTCTGTCATCTTGTTGATGTCAATTTGTGTGAGTGTTTTGCTCTATCACACTTTTGGTGGTATTAGCCGGTGTGAGTTTGCTCCATCATCCTTTTGGTGGTGGGTCTGTCATCTCGTTGATGCTAGATTGTGCCCGTCTTTTTCTCTATCATCCTTTTCGTGGTAGTAGCCGATGTGAGTTTGCTCTGTCATGCTTTCGGTTGTGGGTCTGTCATCTTGTTGATGTCAAATTGCGCGAGTGTTTGCTCTATCATCCTTTTGGTGGTAGTAACCGGTGTGAGTTTGCCTCATCATCCTTTTCGTGGTGGGTCTGTCATCTTGTTGATGCCAGATTATGCGAGTGTTTGCTTTATCATCCTTTTGGTGGTAGTAGTCGATGTGTGAATTCGCTCCATCATCCTTTTGGCGGTGGGTCTGTCATCTTGTTTATTCCAGATTGTGCGATTCTTTTTCTCTATCATCCTTTTGGTGGTAGTAGCCGGTGTCAGTTTGCTTCGTCATCCTTTTAGTGGTGGGTCTGTCATCTTGCTTATGTCAGATTGTGCAAGTGTTTTGCTTGATAATCCTTTTTGTGGTAATAACCGGTGTGAGTTTGCTCCATCATCTCGTTGATACCAGATTGGGTGAGTCTTTTTCTCTATCATCCTTTTGGTGGTAGTAGCCGATGTGAGTTTGCTCCGTCATCCTTTTGGTGGTGGGTCTGTCATCTTGTTGATGTCAATTTGTGCGAGTGTTTTGCTCTATCATACTTTTGGTGGTAGTAGCCGGTGTGATTTTGCTCCATCATCCTTTTGGTGGTGGGTCTGTCATCTTGTTGATGCTAGATTGTGCCCGTCTTTTTTGCTATCATCCTTTTGGTGGTAGTAGCCGATGTGAGTTTGCTCTGTCATCCTTTCGGTGGTGGGTCTGTCATCTTGTTGAAGTCAAATTACGCGAGTGTTTGCTCTATCATCCTTTTGGTGGTAGTAACCGGTGTGAGTTTGCCTCATCATCCTTTTGGTGGTGGGTCTGTCATCTTGTTGATGCCAGATTATGCGAGTGTTTGCTTTATCATCCTTTTGGTGGTAGTAGTCGATGTGTGAATTCGCTCCATCATCCTTTTGGCGGTGGGTCTGTCATCTTGTTTATTCCAGATTGTGCGATTCTTTTTCTCTATCATCCTTTTGGTGGTAGTAGCCGGTGTCAGTTTGCTTCGTCATCCTTTTAGTGGTGGGTCTGTCATATTGTTGATGTCAGATTGTGCAAGTGTTTTGCTCTATAATCCTTTTTGTGGTAGTAGCCGGTGTGAGTTTGCTCCATCATCCTCATGGTGGTGGGTCTGTCATCTCGTTGATGCTAGATTGCGTGAGTCTTTTTCTCTATCATCCTTTTGGTGGTAGTAGCCGATGTGAGTTTGCCCCGTCATCCTTTTAGTGGTGGGTCTGTCATCTTGTTGATGTCAATTTGTGAGAGTGTTTTGCTCTATCATACTTTTGGTGGTAGTAGCCGGTGTGAGTTTGCTCCATCATCCTTTTGGTGGTGGGTCTGTCATCTCGTTGATGCTAGATTGTGCCCGTCTTTTTCTCTATCATCCTTTTGGTGGTAGTAGCCGATGTGAGTTTGCTCTGTCATGCTTTCGGTTGTGGGTCTGTCATCTTGTTGATGTCAAATTGCGCGAGTGTTTGCTCTATCATCCTTTTGGTGGTAGTAACCGGTGTGAGTTTGCCTCATCATCCTTTTCGTGGTGGGTCTGTCATCTTGTTGATGCCAGATTATGCGAGTGTTTGCTTTATCATCCTTTTGGTGGGAGTAGTCGATGTGTGAATTCGCTCCATCATTCTTTTGGCGGTGGGTCTGTCATCTTGTTTATTCCAGATTGTGCGATTCTTTTTCTCTATCATCCTTTTGGTGGTAGTAGCCGGTGTCAGTTTGCTTCGTCATCCTTTTAGTGGTGGGTCTGTCATATTGTTGATGTCAGATTGTGCAAGTGTTTTGCTCTATAATCCTTTTTGTGGTAGTAGCCGGTGTGAGTTTGCTCCATCATCCTCATGGTGGTGGGTCTGTCATCTCGTTGATGCTAGATTGCGTGAGTCTTTTTCTCTATCATCCTTTTGGTGGTAGTAGCCGATGTGAGTTTGCCCCGTCATCCTTTTAGTGGTGGGTCTGTCATCTTGTTGATGTCAATTTGTGAGAGTGTTTTGCTCTATCATACTTTTGGTGGTAGTAGCCGGTGTGAGTTTGCTCCATCATCCTTTTGGTGGTGGGTCTGTCATCTCGTTGATGCTAGATTGTGCCCGTCTTTTTCTCTATCATCCTTTTGGTGGTAGTAGCCGATGTGAGTTTGCTCTGTCATGCTTTCGGTTGTGGGTCTGTCATCTTGTTGATGTCAAATTGCGCGAGTGTTTGCTCTATCATCCTTTTGGTGGTAGTAACTGGTGTGAGTTTGCCTCATCATCCTTTTCGTGGTGGGTCTGTCATCTTGTTGATGCCAGATTATGCGAGTTTGCTTTATCATCCTTTTGGTGGGAGTAGTCGATGTGTGAATTCGCTCCATCATTCTTTTGGCGGTGGGTCTGTCATCTTGTTTATTCCAGATTGTGCGAGTCTTTTTCTCTATCGTCCTTTTGGTGGGTAGTAGCCGGTGTCTGTTTGCTTCGTCATCCTTTTAGTGGTGGGTCTGTCATCTTGCTTATGTCAGATTGTGCAAGTGTTTTGCTTGATAATCCTTTTTATGGTAATAACCGGTGTGAGTTTGCTCCATCATCTCGTTGATACCAGATTGTGCGAGTCTTTTTCTCTATCATCCTTTTGGTGGTAGTAGCCGATGTGAGTTTGCTCCGTCATCCTTTTGGTGGTGGGTCTGTCATCTTGTTGATGTCAATTTGTGCGAGTGTTTTGCTCTATCATACTTTTGGTGGTAGTAGCCGGTGTGATTTTGCTCCATCATCCTTTTGGTGGTGGGTCTGTCATCTCGTTGATGCTAGATTGTGCCCGTCTTTTTTGCTATCATCCTTTTGGTGGTAGTAGCCGATGTGAGTTTGCTCTGTCATCCTTTCGGTGGTGGGTCTGTCATCTTGTTGAAGTCAAATTACGCGAGTGTTTGCTCTATCATCCTTTTGGTGGTAGTAAACGGTGTGAGTTTGCCTCATCATCCTTTTGGTGGTGGGTCTGTCATCTTGTTGATGCCAGATTATGCGAGTGTTTGCTTTATCATCCTTTTGGTGGTAGTAGTCGATGTGTGAATTCGCTCCATCATCCTTTTGGCGGTGGGTCTGTCATCTTGTTTATTCCAGATTGTGCGATTCTTTTTCTCTATCATCCTTTTGGTGGTAGTAGCCGGTGTCAGTTTGCTTCGTCATCCTTTTAGTGGTGGGTCTGTCATATTGCTGATGTCAGATTGTGCAAGTGTTTTGCTCTATAATCCTTTTTGTGGTAGTAGCCGGTGTGAGTTTGCTCCATCATCCTCATGGTGGTGGGTCTGTCATCTCGTTGATGCTAGATTGCGTGAGTCTTTTTCTCTATCATCCTTTTGGTGGTAGTAGCCGATGTGAGTTTGCCCCGTCATCCTTTTAGTGGTGGGTCTGTCATCTTGTTGATGTCAATTTGTGAGAGTGTTTTGCTCTATCATACTTTTGGTGGTAGTAGCCGGTGTGAGTTTGCTCCATCATCCTTTTGGTGGTGGGTCTGTCATCTCGTTGATGCTAGATTGTGCCCGTCTTTTTCTCTATCATCCTTTTGGTGGTAGTAGCCGATGTGAGTTTGCTCTGTCATGCTTTCGGTTGTGGGTCTGTCATCTTGTTGATGTCAAATTGCGCGAGTGTTTGCTCTATCATCCTTTTGGTGGTAGTAACCGGTGTGAGTTTGCCTCATCATCCTTTTCGTGGTGGGTCTGTCATCTTGTTGATGCCAGATTATGCGAGTGTTTGCTTTATCATCCTTTTGGTGGGAGTAGTCGATGTGTGAATTCGCTCCATCATTCTTTTGGCGGTGGGTCTGTCATCTTGTTTATTCCAGATTGTGCGAGTCTTTTTCTCTATCGTCCTTTTGGTGGTAGTAGCCGGTGTCTGTTTGCTTCGTCATCCTTTTAGTGGTGGGTCTGTCCTCTTGCTTATGTCAGATTGTGCAAGTGTTTTGCTTTATAATCCTTTTTGTGGTAATAACCGGTGTGAGTTTGCTCCATCATCTCGTTGATACCAGATTGTGCGAGTCTTTTTCTCTATCATCCTTTTGGTGGTAGTAGCCGATGTGAGTTTGCTCCGTCATCCTTTTGGTGGTGGGTCTGTCATCTTGTTGATGTCAATTTGTGCGAGTGTTTTGCTCTATCATACTTTTGGTGGTAGTAGCCGGTGTGATTTTGCTCCATCATCCTTTTGGTGGTGGGTCTGTCATCTCGTTGATGCTAGATTGTTCCCGTCTTTTTCTCTATCATCCTTTTGGTGGTAGTAGCCGATGTGAGTTTGCTCCGTCATCCTTTTGGTAGTGGGTCTGTCATCTTGTTGATGTCAATTTGTGCGAGTGTTTTTCTCTATCATACTTTTGGTGGTAGTAGCCGGTGTGATTTTGCTCCATCATCCTTTTGGTGGTGGGTCTGTCATCTCGTTGATGCTATATTGTTCCCGTCTTTTTCTCTATCATCCTTTTGGTGGTAGTAGCCGATGTGAGTTTGCTCCGTCATCCTTTTGGTAGTGGGTCTGTCATCTTGTTGATGTCAATTTGTGCGAGTGTTTTTCTCTATCATACTTTTGGTGGTAGTAGCCGGTGTGATTTTGCTCCATCATCCTTTTGGTGGTGGGTCTGTCATCTCGTTGATGCTATATTATGCCCGTCTTTTTCTCTATCATCCTTTTGGTGGTAGTAGCCGATGTGAGTTTTCTCTGTCATCCTTTCGGTGGTGGGTCTGTCATCTTGTTGATGTCAAATTACGCGAGTGTTTGCTCTATCATCCTTTTGGTGGTAGTAACCGGTGTGAGTTTGCTTCATCATCCTTTTGGTGTTGGGTCTGTCATCTTGTTGATGCCAGATTATGCGAGTGTTTGCTTTATCATCCTTTTGGTGGTAGTAGTCGATGTGTGAATGCGCTCCATCATTCTTTTGGCGGTGGGTCTGTTATCTTGTTTATTCCAGATTGTGCGAGTCTTTTTCTCTATCATCCTTTTGGTGGTAGTAGCCGGTGTCAGTTTGCTTCGTCATCCTTTTAGTGGTGGGTCTTTCATCTTGCTGATGTCAGATTGTGTAAGTGTTTTGCACTATAATCCTTTTTGTGGTAGTAGCCGGTGTGAGTTTGCTCCATCATCCTCTTGGTGGTGGGTCTGTCATTTCGTTGATTCTAGATTGGGTGAGTCTTTTTCTCTATCATCCTTTTGGTGGTAGTAGCCGATGTGAGTTTGCCCCGTCATCCTTTTAGTGGTGGGTCTGTCATCTTGTTGATGTCAATTGTGAGAGTGTTTTGCTCTATCATACTTTCGGTGGTAGTAGCCGGTGTGAGTTTGCTCCATCATCCTTTTGGTGGTGGGTCTGTCATCTCGTTGATGCTAGATTGTGCCCGTCTTTTTCTCTATCATCCTTTTGGTGGTAGTAGCCGATGTGAGTTTGTTCTGTTATCCTTTCGGTGGTGGGTCTGTCATCTTGTTGATGTCAATTTGTGTGAGTGTTTTGCTCTATCACACTTTTGGTGGTATTAGCCGGTGTGAGTTTGCTCCATCATCCTTTTGGTGGTGGGTCTGTCATCTCGTTGATGCTAGATTGTGCCCGTCTTTTTCTCTATCATCCTTTTGATGGTAGTAGCCGATGTGAGTTTGCTCTGTCATGCTTTCGGTTGTGGGTCTGTCATCTTGTTGATGTCAAATCGCGCGAGTGTTTGCTCTATCATCCTTTTGGTGGTAGTAACCGGTGTGAGTTTGCCTCATCATCCTTTTCGTTGTGGGTCTGTCATCTTGTTGATGCCAGATTATGCGAGTGTTTGCTTTATCATCCTTTTGGTGGGAGTAGTCGATGTGTGAATTCGCTCCATCATTCTTTTGGCGGTGGGTCTGTCATCTTGTTTATTCCAGATTGTGCGAGTCTTTTTCTCTATCGTCCTTTTGGTGGTAGTCAGCCGGTGTCAGTTTGCTTCGTCATCCTTTTAGTGGTGGGTCTGTCATCTTGCTTATGTCAGATTGTGCAAGTGTTTTGCTTTATAATCCTTTTTGTGGTAATAACCGGTGTGAGTTTGCTCCATCATCTCGTTGATACCAGATTGTGCGAGTCTTTTTCTCTATCATCCTTTTGGTGGTAGTAGCCGATGTGAGTTTGCTCCGTCATCCTTTTGGTGGTGGGTCTGTCATCTTGTTGATGTAAATTTGTGCGAGTGTTTTGCTCTATCATACTTTTGGTGGTAGTAGCCGGTGTGATTTTGCTCCATCATCCTTTTGGAGGTGGGTCTGTCATCTCGTTGATGCTATATTATGCCCGTCTTTTTCTCTATCATCCTTTTGGTGGTAGTAGCCGATGTGAGTTTTCTCTGTCATCCTTTCGGTGGTGGGTCTGTCATCTTGTTGATGTAAATTACGCGAGTGTTTGCTCTATCATCCTTTTGGTGGTAGTAACCGGTGTGAGTTTGCCTCATCATCCTTTTGGTGTTGGGTCTGTCATCTTGTTGATGCCAGATTATGCGAGTGTTTGCTTTATCATCCTTTTAGTGGTAGTAGTCGATGTGTGAATTCGCTCCATCATTCTTTTGGCGGTGGGTCTGTCATCTTGTTTATTCCAGATTGTGCGAGTCTTTTTCTTTATCATCCTTTTGGTGGTAGTAGCCGGTGTCAGTTTGCTTCGTCATCCTTTTAGTGGTGGGTCTGTCATCTTGCTGATGTCAGATTGTGCAAGTGTTTTGCTCTATAATCCTTTTTGTGGTAGTAGCCGGTGTGAGTTTGCTCCATCATCCTCTTGGTGGTGGGTCTGTCATCTCGTTGATGCTAGATTGGTTGAGTCTTTTTCTCTTTCATCCTTTTGGTGGTAGTAGCCGATGTGAGTTTGCCCCGTCATCCTTTTAGTGGTGGGTCTGTCATCTTGTTGATGTCAATTTGTGAGAGTGTTTTGCTCTATCATACTTTTGGTGGTAGTAGCCGGTGTGAGTTTGCTCCATCATCCTTTTGGTGGTGGGTCTGTCATCTCGTTGATGCTAGATTGTGCCCGTCTTTTTCTCTATCATCCTTTTGGTGGTAGTTGCCGATGTGAGTTTGTTCTGTCATCCTTTCGGTGGTGGGTCTGTCATCTTGTTGATGTCAATTTGTGTGAGTGTTTTGCTCTATCACACTTTTGGTGGTATTAGCCGGTGTGAGTTTGCTCCATCATCCTTTTGGTGGTGGGTTTGTCATCTCGTTGATGCTAGATTGTGCCCGTCTTTTTCTCTATCATCCTTTTGGTGGTAGTAGCCGATGTGAGTTTGCTCTGTCATGCTTTCGGTTGTGGGTATGTCATCTTGTTGATGTCAAATTGCGCGAGTGTTTGCTCTATCATCCTTTTGGTGGTAGTAACCGGTGTGAGTTTGCCTCATCATCCTTTTCGTGGTGGGTCTGTCATCTTGTTGATGCCAGATTATGCGAGTGTTTGCTTTATCATCCTTTTGGTGGTAGTAGTCGATGTGTGAATTCGCTCCATCATCCTTTTGGCGGTGGGTCTGTCATCTTGTTTATTCAGATTGTGCGATTCTTTTTCTCTATCATCCTTTTGGTGGTAGTAGCCGGTGTCAGTTTGCTTCGTCATCCTTTTAGTGGTGGGTCTGTCATCTTGCTTATGTCAGATTGTGCAAGTGTTTTGCTTGATAATCCTTTTTGTGGTAATAACCGGTGTGAGTTTGCTCCATCATCTCGTTGATACCAGATTGGGTGAGTCTTTTTCTCTATCATCCTTTTGGTGGTAGTAGCCGATGTGAGTTTGCTCCGTCATCCTTTTGGTGGTGGGTCTGTCATCTTGTTGATGTCAATTTGTGCGAGTGTTTTGCTCTATCATACTTTTGTGGTAGTAGCCGGTGTGATTTTGCTCCATCATCCTTTTGGTGGTGGGTCTGTCATCTCGTTGATGCTAGATTGTGCCCGTCTTTTTGGCTATCATCCTTTTGGTGGTAGTAGCCGATGTGAGTTTGCTCTGTCATCCTTTCGGTGGTGGGTCTGTCATCTAGTTGAAGTCAAATTACGCGAGTGTTTGCTCTATCATCCTTTTGGTGGTAGTAACCGGTGTGAGTTTGCCTCATCATCCTTTGGTGGTGGGTCTGTCATCTTGTTGATGCCAGATTATGCGAGTGTTTGCTTTATCATCCTTTTGGTGGTAGTAGTCGATGTGTGAATTCGCTCCATCATCCTTTTGGCGGTGGGTCTGTCATCTTGTTTATTCCAGATTGTGCGATTCTTTTTCTCTATCATCCTTTTGGTGGTAGTAGCCGGTGTCAGTTTGCTTCGTCATCCTTTTAGTGGTGGGTCTGTCATATTGTTGATGTCAGATTGTGCAAGTGTTTTGCTCTATAATCCTTTTTGTGGTAGTAGCCGGTGTGAGTTTGCTCCATCATCCTCATGGTGGTGGGTCTGTCATCTCGTTGATGCTAGATTGCGTGAGTCTTTTTCTCTATCATCCTTTGGTGGTAGTAGCCGATGTGAGTTTGCCCCGTCATCCTTTTAGTGGTGGGTCTGTCATCTTGTTGATGTCAATTTGTGAGAGTGTTTTGCTCTATCATACTTTTGGTGGTAGTAGCCGGTGTTAGTTTGCTCCATCATCCTTTTGGTGGTGGGTCTGTCATCTCGTTGATGCTAGATTGTGCCCGTCTTTTTCTCTATCATCCTTTTGGTGGTAGTAGCCGATGTGAGTTTGCTCTGTCATGCTTTCGGTTGTGGGTCTGTCATCTTGTTGATGTCAAATTGCGCGAGTGTTTGCTCTATCATCCTTTTGGTGGTAGTAACCGGTGTGAGTTTGCCTCATCATCCTTTTCGTGGTGGGTCTGTCATCTTGTTGATGCCAGATTATGCGAGTGTTTGCTTTATCATCCTTTTGGTGGGAGTAGTCGATGTGTGAATTCGCTCCATCATTCTTTTGGCGGTGGGTCTGTCATCTTGTTTATTCCAGATTGTGCGAGTCTTTTTCTCTATCGTCCTTTTGGTGGTAGTAGCCGGTGTCTGTTTGCTTCGTCATCCTTTTAGTGGTGGGTCTGTCATCTTGCTTATGTCAGATTGTGAAAGTGTTTTGCTTGATAATCCTTTTTGTGGTAATAACCGGTGTGAGTTTGCTCCATCATCTCGTTGATACCAGATTGTGCGAGTCTTTTTTCTCTATCATCCTTTTGGTGGTAGTAGCCGATGTGAGTTTGCTCCGTCATCCTTTTGGTGGTGGATCTGTCATCTTGTTGATGTCAATTTGTGCGAGTGTTTTGCTCTATCATACTTTTGGTGGTAGTAGCCGGTGTGATTTTGCTCCATCATCCTTTTGGTGGTGGGTCTGTCATCTCGTTGATGCTAGATTGTGCCCGTCTTTTTTGCTATCATCCTTTTGGTGGTAGTAGCCGATGTGAGTTTGCTCTGTCATCCTTTCGGTGGTGGGTCTGTCATCTTGTTGAAGTCAAATTACGCGAGTGTTTGCTCTATCATCCTTTTGGTGGTAGTAACCGGTGTGAGTTTGCCTCATCATCCTTTTGGTGGTGGGTCTGTCATCTTGTTGATGCCAGATTATGCGAGTGTTTGCTTTATCATCCTTTTGGTGGTAGTAGTCGATGTGTGAATTCGCTCCATCATCCTTTTGGCGGTGGGTCTGTCATCTTGTTTATTCCAGATTGTGCGATTCTTTTTCTCTATCATCCTTTTGGTGGTAGTAGCCGGTGTCAGTTTGCTTCGTCATCCTTTTAGTGGTGGGTCTGTCATATTGTTGATGTCAGATTGTGCAAGTGTTTTGCTCTATAATCCTTTTTGTGGTAGTAGCCGGTGTGAGTTTGCTCCATCATCCTCATGGTGGTGGGTCTGTCATCTCGTTGATGCTAGATTGCGTGAGTCTTTTTCTCTATCATCCTTTTGGTGGTAGTAGCCGATGTGAGTTTGCCCCGTCATCCTTTTAGTGGTGGGTCTGTCATCTTGTTGATGTCAATTTGTGAGAGTGTTTTGCTCTATCATACTTTTGGTGGTAGTAGCCGGTGTGAGTTTGCTCCATCATCCTTTTGGTGGTGGGTCTGTCATCTCGTTGATGCTAGATTGTGCCCGTCTTTTTCTCTATCATCCTTTTGGTGGTAGTAGCCGATGTGAGTTTGCTCTGTCATGCTTTCGGTTGTGGGTCTGTCATCTTGTTGATGTCAAATTGCGCGAGTGTTTGCTCTATCATCCTTTTGGTGGTAGTAACCGGTGTGAGTTTGCCTCATCATCCTTTTCGTGGTGGGTCTGTCATCTTGTTGATGCCAGATTATGCGAGTGTTTGCTTTATCATCCTTTTGGTGGGAGTAGTCGATGTGTGAATTCGCTCCATCATTCTTTTGGCGGTGGGTCTGTCATCTTGTTTATTCCAGATTGTGCGAGTCTTTTTCTCTATCGTCCTTTTGGTGGTAGTAGCCGGTGTCTGTTTACTTCGTCATCCTTTTAGTGGTGGGTCTGTCATCTTGCTTATGTCAGATTGTGAAAGTGTTTTGCTTGATAATCCTTTTTGTGGTAATAACCGGTGTGAGTTTGCTCCATCATCTCGTTGATACCAGATTGTGCGAGTCTTTTTCTCTATCATCCTTTTGGTGGTAGTAGCCGATGTGAGTTTGCTCCGTCATCCTTTTGGTGGTGGGTCTGTCATCTTGTTGATGTCAATTTGTGCGAGTGTTTTGCTCTATCATACTTTTGGTGGTAGTAGCCGGTGTGATTTTGCTCCATCATCCTTTTGGTGGTGGGTCTGTCATCTCGTTATTGCTAGATTGTGCCCGTCTTTTTTGCTATCATCCTTTTGGTGGTAGTAGCCGATGTGAGTTTGCTCTGTCATCCTTTCGGTGGTGGGTCTGTCATCTTGTTGAAGTCAAATTACGCGAGTGTTTGCTCTATCATCCTTTTGGTGGTAGTAACCGGTGTGAGTTTGCCTCATCATCCTTTTGGTGGTGGGTCTGTCATCTTGTTGATGCCAGATTATGCGAGTGTTTGCTTTATCATCCTTTTGGTGGTAGTAGTCGATGTGTGAATTCGCTCCATCATCCTTTTGGCGGTGGGTCTGTCATCTTGTTTATTCCAGATTGTGCGATTCTTTTTCTCTATCATCCTTTTGGTGGTAGTAGCCGGTGTCAGTTTGCTTCGTCATCCTTTTAGTGGTGGGTCTGTCATATTGCTGATGTCAGATTGTGCAAGTGTTTTGCTCTATAATCCTTTTTGTGGTAGTAGCCGGTGTGAGTTTGCTCCATCATCCTCATGGTGGTGGGTCTGTCATCTCGTTGATGCTAGATTGCGTGAGTCTTTTTCTCTATCATCCTTTTGGTGGTAGTAGCCGATGTGAGTTTGCCCCGTCATCCTTTTAGTGGTGGGTCTGTCATCTTGTTGATGTCAATTTGTGAGAGTGTTTTGCTCTATCATACTTTTGGTGGTAGTAGTCGGTGTGAGTTTGCTCCATCATCCTTTTGGTGGTGGGTCTGTCATCTCGTTGATGCTAGATTGTGCCCGTCTTTTTCTCTATCATCCTTTTGGTGGTAGTAGCCGATGTGAGTTTGCTCTGTCATGCTTTCGGTTGTGGGTCTGTCATCTTGTTGATGTCAAATTGCGCGAGTGTTTGCTCTATCATCCTTTTGGTGGTAGTAACCGGTGTGAGTTTGCCTCATCATCCTTTTCGTGGTGGGTCTGTCATCTTGTTGATGCCAGATTATGCCAGTGTTTGCTTTATCATCCTTTTGGTGGGAGTAGTCGATGTGTGAATTCGCTCCATCATTCTTTTGGCGGTGGGTCTGTCATCTTGTTTATTCCAGATTGTGCGAGTCTTTTTCTCTATCGTCCTTTTGGTGGTAGTAGCCGGTGTCTGTTTGCTTCGTCATCCTTTTAGTGGTGGGTCTGTCCTCTTGCTTATGTCAGATTGTGCAAGTGTTTTGCCTTATAATCCTTTTTGTGGTAATAACCGGTGTGAGTTTGCTCCATCATCTCGTTGATACCAGATTGTGCGAGTCTTTTTCTCTATCATCCTTTTGGTGGTAGTAGCCGATGTGAGTTTGCTCCGTCATCCTTTTGGTGGTGGGTCTGTCATCTTGTTGATGTCAATTTGTGCGAGTGTTTTGCTCTATCATACTTTTGGTGGTAGTAGCCGGTGTGATTTTGCTCCATCATCCTTTTGGTGGTGGGTCTGTCATCTCTTTGATGCTAGATTGTGCCCGTCTTTTTCTCTATCATCCTTTTGGTGGTAGTAGCCGATGTGAGTTTGTTCTGTCATCCTTTCGGTGGTGGGTCTGTCATCTTGTTGATGTCAATTTGTGTGAGTGTTTTGCTCTATCACACTTTTGGTGGTATTAGCCGGTGTGAGTTTGCTCCATCATCCTTTTGGTGGTGGGTCTGTCATCTCGTTGATGCTAGATTGTGCCCGTCTTTTTCTCTATCATCCTTTTGGTGGTAGTAGCCGATGTGAGTTTGCTCTGTCATGCTTTCGGTTGTGGGTCTGTCATCTTGTTGATGTCAAATTGTGCGAGTGTTTGCTCTATCATCCTTTTGGTGGTAGTAACCGGTGTGAGTTTGCCTCATCATCCTTTTCGTGGTGGGTCTGTCATCTTGTTGATGCCAGATTATGCGAGTGTTTGCTTTATCATCCTTTTGGTGGGAGTAGTCGATGTGTGAATTCGCTCCATCATTCTTTTGGCGGTGGGTCTGTCATCTTGTTTATTCCAGATTGTGCGAGTCTTTTTCTCTATCGTCCTTTTGGTGGTAGTAGCCGGTGTCTGTTTGCTTCGTCATCCTTTTAGTGGTGGGTCTGTCATCTTGCTTATGTCAGATTGTGCAAGTGTTTTGCTTTATAATCCTTTTTTGTGGTAATAACCGGTGTGAGTTTGCTCCATCATCTCGTTGATACCAGATTGTGCGAGTCTTTTTCTCTATCATCCTTTTGGTGGTAGTAGCCGATGTGAGTTTGCTCCGTCATCCTTTTGGTGGTGGGTCTGTCATCTTGTTGATGTCAATTTGTGCGAGTGTTTTGCTCTATCATACTTTTTGGTGGTAGTAGCCGGTGTGATTTTGCTCCATCATCCTTTTGGTGGTGGGTCTGTCATCTCGTTGATGCTAGATTGTGCCCGTCTTTTTTTCTATCATCCTTTTGGTGGTAGTAGCCGATGTGAGTTTGCTCTGTCATCCTTTCGGTGGTGGGTCTGTCATCTTGTTGAAGTCAAATTACGCGAGTGTTTGCTCTATCATCCTTTTGGTGGTAGTAACCGGTGTGAGTATGCCTCATCATCCTTTTGGTGGTGGGTCTGTCATCTTGTTGATGCCAGATTATGCGAGTGTTTGCTTTATCATCCTTTTGGTGATAGTAGTCGATGTGTGAATTCGCTCCATCATCCTTTTGGCGGTGGGTCTGTCATCTTGTTTATTCCAGATTGTGGGATTCTTTTTCTCTATCATCCTTTTGGTGGTAGTAGCCGGTGTCAGTTTGCTTCGTCATCCTTTTAGTGGTGGGTCTGTCATATTGCTGATGTCAGATTGTGCAAGTGTTTTGCTCTATAATCCTTTTTGTGGTAGTAGCCGGTGTGAGTTTGCTCCATCATCCTCATGGTGGTGGGTCTGTCATCTCGTTGATGCTAGATTGCGTGAGTCTTTTTCTCTATCATCCTTTTGGTGGTAGTAGCCGATGTGAGTTTGCCCCGTCATCCTTTTAGTGGTGGGTCTGTCATCTTGTTGATGTCAATTTGTGAGAGTGTTTTGCTCTATCATACTTTTGGTGGTAGTAGCCGGTGTGAGTTTGCTCCATCATCCTTTTGGTGGTGGATCTGTCATCTCGTTGATGCTAGATTGTGCCCGTCCTTTTCTCTATCATCCTTTTGGTGGTAGTAGCCAATGTGAGTTTGCTCTGTCATGCTTTCAGTTGTGGGTCTGTCATCTAGTTGATGTCAAATTGCGCGAGTGTTTGCTCTATCATCCTTATGGTGGTAGTAACCGGTGTGAGTTTGCCTCATCATCCTTTTCGTGGTGGGTCTGTCATCTTGTTGATGCCAGATTATGCGAGTGTTTGCTTTATCATCCTTTTGGTGGTAGTAGTCGATGTGTGAATTCGCTCCATCATTCTTTTGGCGGTGGGTCTGTCATCTTGTTTATTCCAGATTGTGCGAGTCTTTTTCTCTATCATCCTTTTGGTGGTAGTAGCCGGTGTCAGTTTGCTTCGTCATCCTTTTAGTGGTGGGTCTGTCATCTTGCTGATGTCAGATTGTGCAAGTGTTTTGCTCTATAACACTTTTTATGGTTGTAGCTGGTGTTAGTTTGTTCCATCATGTCGTTGATGCCAGATTTTGCGAATCTTTTTCTCTATCATCCTTTTGGTGGTAGTATCCGATGTGATTTTGCTCCGTCATCCTTTTGGTGGTGGGTCTGTCATCTTGTTGATGTCAATTTGTGCGAGTGTTTTGCTCTATCATACTTTTGGTGGTAGTAGCCATTGTGAGTTTGCTCCATCATCCTTTTGGTGGTGGGTCTGTCATCTCGTTGATGCTAGATTATGCCTGTCTTTTTCTCTATCATCCTTTTGGTGGTAGTAGCCGATTTGAGTTTGCTCTGTCATCCTTTCGGTGGTGGGTCTGTCATCTTGTTGAAGTCAAATTACGCGAGTGTTTGCTGTATCATCCTTTTGGTGGTAGTAGCCGGTGTGAGTTTGCCTCATCATCCTTTTGGTGGTGGGTCTGTCATCTTGTTGATGCCAGATTATACGAGTGTTTGCTTTATCATCCTTTTGGTGGTAGTAGTCGATGTGTGAATTCGCTCCATCATTCTTTTGGCGGTGGGTATGTCATCTTGTTTATTCCAGATTGTGCGAGACTTTTTCTCTATCATCCTTTTGGTGGTAATAGCCGGTGTCAGTTTGCTTCGTCATCCTTTTAGTGGTGGGTTTGTCATCTTGCTGATGTCAGATTGTGCAAGTGTTTTGCTCTATAGTCCTTTTTATGGTAGTAGCCGGTGTGAGTTTGGTCCATCATCCTCTTGTTGGTGGGTCTGTCATCTTGTTGATGCTAGATTGCGTAAGTCTTTTTCTCTATCATCCTTTTGGTGGTAGTAGCCGATGTAAGTTTGCCGCGTCATCCTTTTGGTGGTGGGTCAGTCATCTTGTTGATGTCAATTTGTGAGAGTGTTTTGCTCTATCATCCTTTTGGTGGTAGTAACCGGTGTGAGTTTGCCTCATCATCCTTTTGGTGGTGGGTCTGTCATCTTGTTGATGCCAGATTATGCGAGTGCTTGCTTTATCATCCTTTTGGTGGTAGTAGTCGATGTGTGAATTCGCTCCATCATTCTTTTGGCGGTGGGTCTGTCATCTTGTTTATTCCAAATTGTGCGAGTCTTTTTCTCTATCATCCTTTTGGTGGTAGTAGCCGGTGTCAGTTTGCTTCGTCATCCTTTTAGTGGTGGGTCTGTCATCTTGCTGATGTCAGATTGTGCAAGTGTTTTGGTCTATAATACTTTTTATGGTAGTAGCCGGTGTGAGTTTGCTCCATCATCTCGTTGATGCCAGATTGTGCGAATCTTTTTCTCTATCATCCTTTTGGTGGTAGTAGCTGATGTGAGTTTGCTCCGTCATCCTTTTGGTGGTGGGTCTGTCATCTTGTTGATGTCAATTTGTGCGAGTGTTTTGCTCTATCATACTTTTGGTGGTAGTAGCCGGTGTGATTTTGCTCCATCATCCTTTTGGTGGTGGGTCTGTCATCTCTTTGATGCTAGATTGTGCCCGTCTTTTTCTCTATCATCCTTTTGGTGGTAGTAGCCGATGTGAGTTTGTTCTGTCATCCTTTCGGTGGTGGGTCTGTCATCTTGTTGATGTCAATTTGTGTGAGTGTTTTGCTCTATCACACTTTTGGTGGTATTAGCCGGTGTGAGTTTGCTCCATCATCCTTTTGGTGGTGGGTCTGTCATCTCGTTGATGCTAGATTGTGCCCGTCTTTTTCTCTATCATCCTTTTGGTGGTAGTAGCCGATGTGAGTTTGCTCTGTCATGCTTTCGGTTGTGGGTCTGTCATCTTGTTGATGTCAAATTGTGCGAGTGTTTGCTCTATCATCCTTTTGGTGGTAGTAACCGGTGTGAGTTTGCCTCATCATCCTTTTCGTGGTGGGTCTGTCATCTTGTTGATGCCAGATTATGCGAGTGTTTGCTTTATCATCCTTTTGGTGGGAGTAGTCGATGTGTGAATTCGCTCCATCATTCTTTTGGCGGTGGGTCTGTCATCTTGTTCATTCCAGATTGTGCGAGTCTTTTTCTCTATCGTCCTTTTGGTGGTAGTAGCCGGTGTCTGTTTGCTTCGTCATCCTTTTAGTGGTGGGTCTGTCATCTTGCTTATGTCAGATTGTGCAAGTGTTTTGCTTTATAATCCTTTTTTGTGGTAATAACCGGTGTGAGTTTGCTCCATCATCTCGTTGATACCAGATTGTGCGAGTCTTTTTCTCTATCATCCTTTTGGTGGTAGTAGCCGATGTGAGTTTGCTCCGTCATCCTTTTGGTGGTGGGTCTGTCATCTTGTTGATGTCAATTTGTGCGAGTGTTTTGCTCTATCATACTTTTTGGTGGTAGTAGCCGGTGTGATTTTGCTCCATCATCCTTTTGGTGGTGGGTCTGTCATCTCGTTGATGCTAGATTGTGCCCGTCTTTTTTCTATCATCCTTTTGGTGGTAGTAGCCGATGTGAGTTTGCTCTGTCATCCTTTCGGTGGTGGGTCTGTCATCTTGTTGAAGTCAAATTACGCGAGTGTTTGCTCTATCATCCTTTTGGTGGTAGTAACCGGTGTGAGTATGCCTCATCATCCTTTTGGTGGTGGGTCTGTCATCTTGTTGATGCCAGATTATGCGAGTGTTTGCTTTATCATCCTTTTGGTGATAGTAGTCGATGTGTGAATTCGCTCCATCATCCTTTTGGCGGTGGGTCTGTCATCTTGTTTATTCCAGATTGTGGGATTCTTTTTCTCTATCATCCTTTTGGTGGTAGTAGCCGGTGTCAGTTTGCTTCGTCATCCTTTTAGTGGTGGGTCTGTCATATTGCTGATGTCAGATTGTGCAAGTGTTTTGCTCTATAATCCTTTTTGTGGTAGTAG
This sequence comes from Lathyrus sativus, assembly GCA_963859935.3. NCBI lineage: Eukaryota > Viridiplantae > Streptophyta > Magnoliopsida > Fabales > Fabaceae > Lathyrus > Lathyrus sativus. Next base: position 20,747 of record CAWUDS030006591.1, read on the forward strand.
CCGGTGTGAGTTTGCTCCATCATCCTCATGGTGGTGGGTCTGTCATCTCGTTGATGCTAGATTGCGTGAGTCTTTTTCTCTATCATCCTTTTGGTGGTAGTAGCCGATGTGAGTTTGCCCCGTCATCCTTTTAGTGGTGGGTCTGTCATCTTGTTGATGTCAATTTGTGAGAGTGTTTTGCTCTATCATACTTTTGGTGGTAGTAGCCGGTGTGAGTTTGCTCCATCATCCTTTTGGTGGTGGATCTGTCATCTCGTTGATGCTAGATTGTGCCCGTCCTTTTCTCTATCATCCTTTTGGTGGTAGTAGCCAATGTGAGTTTGCTCTGTCATGCTTTCAGTTGTGGGTCTGTCATCTAGTTGATGTCAAATTGCGCGAGTGTTTGCTCTATCATCCTTATGGTGGTAGTAACCGGTGTGAGTTTGCCTCATCATCCTTTTCGTGGTGGGTCTGTCATCTTGTTGATGCCAGATTATGCGAGTGTTTGCTTTATCATCCTTTTGGTGGTAGTAGTCGATGTGTGAATTCGCTCCATCATTCTTTTGGCGGTGGGTCTGTCATCTTGTTTATTCCAGATTGTGCGAGTCTTTTTCTCTATCATCCTTTTGGTGGTAGTAGCCGGTGTCAGTTTGCTTCGTCATCCTTTTAGTGGTGGGTCTGTCATCTTGCTGATGTCAGATTGTGCAAGTGTTTTGCTCTATAACACTTTTTATGGTTGTAGCTGGTGTTAGTTTGCTCCATCATGTCGTTGATGCCAGATTGTGCGAATCTTTTTCTCTATCATCCTTTTGGTGGTAGTATCCGATGTGATTTTGCTCCGTCATCCTTTTGGTGGTGGGTCTGTCATCTTGTTGATGTCAATTTGTGCGAGTGTTTTGCTCTATCATACTTTTGGTGGTAGTAGCCATTGTGAGTTTGCTCCATCATCCTTTTGGTGGTGGGTCTGTCATCTCGTTGATGCTAGATTATGCCTGTCTTTTTCTCTATCATCCTTTTGGTGGTAGTAGCCGATTTGAGTTTGCTCTGTCATCCTTTCGGTGGTGGGTCTGTCATCTTGTTGAAGTCAAATTACGCGAGTGTTTGCTGTATCATCCTTTTGGTGGTAGTAGCCGGTGTGAGTTTGCCTCATCATCCTTTTGGTGGTGGGTCTGTCATCTTGTTGATGCCAGATTATACGAGTGTTTGCTTTATCATCCTTTTGGTGGTAGTAGTCGATGTGTGAATTCGCTCCATCATTCTTTTGGCGGTGGGTATGTCATCTTGTTTATTCCAGATTGTGCGAGTCTTTTTCTCTATCATCCTTTTGGTGGTAATAGCCGGTGTCAGTTTGCTTCGTCATCCTTTTAGTGGTGGGTTTGTCATCTTGCTGATGTCAGATTGTGCAAGTGTTTTGCTCTATAGTCCTTTTTATGGTAGTAGCCGGTGTGAGTTTGGTCCATCATCCTCTTGTTGGTGGGTCTGTCATCTTGTTGATGCTAGATTGCGTAAGTCTTTTTCTCTATCATCCTTTTGGTGGTAGTAGCCGATGTAAGTTTGCCGCGTCATCCTTTTGGTGGTGGGTCAGTCATCTTGTTGATGTCAATTTGTGAGAGTGTTTTGCTCTATCATCCTTTTGGTGGTAGTAACCGGTGTGAGTTTGCCTCATCATCCTTTTGGTGGTGGGTCTGTCATCTTGTTGATGCCAGATTATGCGAGTGCTTGCTTTATCATCCTTTTGGTGGTAGTAGTCGATGTGTGAATTCGCTCCATCATTCTTTTGGCGGTGGGTCTGTCATCTTGTTTATTCCAAATTGTGCGAGTCTTTTTCTCTATCATCCTTTTGGTGGTAGTAGCCGGTGTCAGTTTGCTTCGTCATCCTTTTAGTGGTGGGTCTGTCATCTTGCTGATGTCAGATTGTGCAAGTGTTTTGGTCTATAATACTTTTTATGGTAGTAGCCGGTGTGAGTTTGCTCCATCATCTCGTTGATGCCAGATTGTGCGAATCTTTTTCTCTATCATCCTTTTGGTGGTAGTAGCTGATGTGAGTTTGCTCCGTCATCCTTTTGGTGGTGGGTCTGTCATCTTGTTGATGTCAATTTGTGCGAGTGTTTTGCTCTATCATACTTTTGGTGGTAGTAGCCGGTGTGAGTTTGCTCCATCATCCTTTTGGTGGTGGGTCTGTCATCTCGTTGATGCTAGATTATGCCCGTATTTTTCTCTATCATCCTTTTGGTGGTAGTAGCCGATGTGAGTTTGCTCTTTCATCCTTTCGGTGGTGGGTGTGTCATCTTGTTGAGGTCAAATTACGCGAGTGTTTGCTCTATCATCCTTTTGGTGGTAGTAACCGGTGTGAGTTTGCCTCATCATCCTTTTGGTGTTGGGTGTGTCATCTTGTTGATGCCAGATTATGCGAGTGTCTGCTTTATCATCCTTTTGGTGGTAGTTGTCGATGTGTGAATTCGCTCCATAATTCTTTTGGCGGTGGGTCTGTCATCTTGTTTATTCCAGATTGTGCGAGTCTTTTTCTCTATCATCCTTTTGGTGGTAGTAGCCGGTGTCAGTTTGCTTCGTCATCCTTTTAGTGGTGGGTCTGTCATCTTGCTGATGTCAGATTGTGCAAGTGTTTTGCTCTATAATACTTTTTATGGTAGTAGCCAGTGTGAGTTTGCTCCATCATCTCGTTGATGCCAGATTGTGCGAATCTTTTTCTCTATCATCCTTTTGGTGGTTGTAGCCGATGTGAGTTTGCTCCGTCATCCTTTTGGTGGTGGGTCTGTCATCTTGTTGATGTCAATTTGTGAGAGTGTTTTGCTCTATCATACTTTTGGTGGTAGTAGCCGGTGTGAGTTTGCTCCATCATCCTTTTGGTGGTGGGTCTGTCATCTCGTTGATGCTAGATTATGCCCGTCTTTTTCTCTATCATCCTTTTGGTGGTAGTAGTCGATGTGAGTTTGCTCTGTCATCCTTTCGGTGGTGTGTCTGTCATATTGTTTATATCAAATTGCGCGAGTGTTTGCTCTATCATCCTTTTGGTGATAGTAACCGGTGTGAGATTTCCTCATCATCCTTTGGTGGTGGGTCTGTCATCTTGTTGATGCCAGATTATGCGAGTGTTTGCTTTATCATCCTTTTGGTGGTAGTAGTCGATGTGTGAATTCGCTCCATCATTCTTTTGGCGGTGGGTCTGTCATCTTGTTTATTCCAGATTGTGCGAGTCTTTTTCTCTATCATCCTTTTGGTGGTAGTGGCCGATGTCAGTTTGCTTCGTCATCCTTTTAGTGGTGGGTCTGTCATCTTGCTGATGTCAGATTGTCCAAGTGTTTTGCTCTATAATCCTTTTTGTGGTAGTAACCGGTGTGAGTTTGCTCCTTCATCTCATTGATGCCATATTGTGCGAGTCTTTTTCTCTATCATCCTTTTGGTGGTAGTAGCCGATGTGAGTTTGCTCTATCATCCTTTTGGTGGTGGGTCTGTCATCTTGTTGATGTCAATTTGTACGAGTGTTTTGCTCTATCATACTTTTGGTGGTAGTAGCCGGTGTGAGTTTGCTCCATCATCCTTTTGGTGGTGGGTCTGTCATCTCGTTGATGCTAGATTGTGCCCGTCTTTTTCTCTATCATCCTTTTGGTGGTAGTAGCCGATGTGAGTTTGCTCTGTTATCCTTTCAGTGGTGGGTCTGTCATCTTGTTGAAGTTAAATTACGCGAGTGTTTGCTCTATCACTCTTTTGGTGGTAGTAACCGGTGTGAGTTTGCCTCATCATCCTTTTGGTGGTGGGTCTGACATCTTGTTGATGCTAGATTATACGAGTGTTTGCTTTATCATCCTTTTGGTGGTAGTAGTCGATGTGTGAATTCGCTCCATCATTCTTTTGGCGGTGGGTCTGTCATCTTGTTTATTCTAGATTGTGCGAGTCTTTTTCTCTATCAACCTTTTGGTGGTAGTAGCCGATGTGAGTTTGCTCCGTCATCCTTTTGGTGGTGGGTCTGTCATCTTGTTGATGTCAATTTGTGCGAGTGTTTTGCTCTATCATACTTTTGGTGGTAGTAGCTGGTGTGAGGTTGCTCCATCATCCTTTTGGTGGTGGGTCTGTCATCTCGTTGATGCTAGATTATGCCTGTCTTTTTCTCTATCATCCTTTTGGTGGTAGTAGCCGATGTGAGTTTGCTCTGTCATCCTTTCGGTGGTGGGTCTGTCATCTTGTTGAAGTCAAATTACGCGAGTGTTTGCTGTATCATCCTTTTGGTGGTAGTAGCCGGTGTGAGTTTGCCTCATCATCCTTTTGGTGGTGGGTCTGTCATCTTGTTGATGCCAGATTATGCGAGTGTTTGCTTTATCATCCTTTTGGTGGTAGTAGTCGATGTGTGAATTCGCTTCATCATTCTTTTGGCGGTGGGTATGTCATCTTGTTTATTCCAGATTGTGCGAGTCTTTTTCTCTATCATCCTTTTGGTGGTAGTAGCCGGTGTCAGTTTGCTTCGTCATCCTTTTAGTGGTGGGTCTGTCATCTTGCTGATGTCAGATTGTGCAAGTGTTTTGCTCTATAATCCTTTTTGTGGTAGTATCCGGTGTGAGTTTGGTCCATCATCCTCTTGGTGGTGGGTCTGTCATCTTGTTGATGCTAGATTGCGTGAGTCTTTTCTCTATCATCCTTTTGGTGGTAGTAGCCGATGTAAGTTTGCCCCGTCATCCTTTTGGTGGTGGGTCTGTCATCTTGTTGCTGTCAATTTGTGAGAGTGTTTTGCTCTATCATCCTTTTGGTGGTAGTAACCGGAGTGAGTTTGCCTCATAATCCTTTTGGTGGTGGGTCTGTCATCTTGTTGATGCCAGATTATGCGAGTGTTTGCTTTATCATCCTTTTGGTAGTAGTAGTCGATGTGTGAATTCGCTCCATCATTCTTTTGGCGGTGGGTCTGTCATCTTGTTTATTCCAAATTGGGCGAGTCTTTTTCTCTATCATCCTTTTGGTGGTAGTAGTCGGTGTCAGTATGCTTCGTCATCCTTTTAGTGGTGGGTCTGTCATCTTGCTGATGTCAGATTGTGCAAGTGTTTTGGTCTATAATACTTTTTATGGTAGTAGCCGATGTGAGTTTGCTCCATCATCTCGTTGATGTCAGATTGTGCGAATCTTTTTCTCTATCATCCTTTTGGTGGTAGTAGCCGATGTGAGTTTGCTCCGTCATCCTTTTGGTGGTGGGTCTGTCATCTTGTTGATGTCAATTTGTGCGAGTGTTTTGCTCTATCATACTTTTTGGTGGTAGTAGCCGGTGTGAGTTTGCTCCATCATCCTTTTGGTGGTGGGTCTGTCATCTCGTTGATACTAGATTATGCCCGTATTTTTCTCTATCATCCTTTTGGTGGTAGTAGCCGATGTGAGTTTGCTCTGTCATCCTTTCGGTGGTGGGTGTGTCATCTTGTTGAGGTCAAATTACGCGAGTGTTTGCTCTATCATCCTTTTGGTGGTAGTAACCGGTGTGAGTTTGCCTCATCATCCTTTTGGTGTTGGGTGTGTCATCTTGTTGATGCCAGATTATGCGAGTGTCTGCTTTATCATCCTTTTGGTGGTAGTTGTCGATGTGTGAATTCGCTCCATCATTCTTTTGGCAGTGGGTCTGTCATCTTGTTTATTCCAGATTGTGCGAGTCTTTTTCTCTATCATCCTTTTGGTGGTAGTAGCCGGTGTCAGTTTGCTTCGTCATCCTTTTAGTGGTGGGTCTGTCATCTTGCTGATGTCAGATTGTGCAAGTGTTTTGCTCTATAATACTTTTTATGGTAGTAGCCGGTGTGAGTTTGCTCCATCATCTCGTTGATGCCAGATTGTGCGAATCTTTTTCTCTATCATCCTTTTGGTGGTAGTAGCCGATGTGAGTTTGCTCCGTCATCCTTTTGGTGGTGGGTCTGTCATCTTGTTGATGTCAATTTGTGCGAGTGTTTTGCTCTATCGTACTTTTGGTGGTAGTAGCCGGTGTGAGTTTGCTCCATCATCCTTTTGGTGGTGGGTCTGTCATCTCGTTGATGCTAGATTATGCCCGTCTTTTTCTCTATTATCCTTTTGGTGGTAGTAGTCGATGTGAGTTTGCTCTGTCATCCTTTCGGTGGGGGGTCTGTCATATTGTTTATATCAAATTGCGCGAGTGTTTGCTCTATCATCCTTTTGGTGATAGTAACCGGTGTGAGATTTCCTCATCATCCTTTGGTGGTGGGTCTGTCATCTTGTTGATGCCAGATTATGCGAGTGTTTGCTTTATCATCCTTTTGGTGGTAGTAGTCGATGTGTGAATTCGCTCCATCATTCTTTTGGCGGTGGGTCTGTCATCTTGTTTATTCCAGATTGTGTGAGTCTTTTTCTCTATCATCCTTTTGGTGGTAGTGGCCGGTGTCAGTTTGCTTCGTCATCCTTTTAGTGGTGGGTCTATCATCTTGCTGATGTCAGATTGTCCAAGTGTTTTGCTCTATAATCCTTTTTGTGGTAGTAACCGGTGTGAGTTTGCTCCATCATCTCATTGATGCCAGATTGTGCGAGTCTTTTTCTCTATCATCCTTTTGGTGGTAGTAGCCGATGTGAGTTTGCTCCATCATCCTTTTGGTGGTGGGTCTGTCATCTTGTTGATGTAAATTTGTGCGAGTGTTTTGCTCTATCATACTTTTGGTGGTAGTAGCCGGTGTGATTTTGCTCCATCATCCTTTTGGTGGTGGGTCTGTCATCTCGTTGATGCTATATTATGCCCGTCTTTTTCTCTATCATCCTTTTGGTGGTAGTAGCCGATGTGAGTTTTCTCTGTCATCCTTTCGGTGGTGGGTCTGTCATCTTGTTGATGTTAAATTACGCGAGTGTTTGCTCTATCATCCTTTTGGTGGTAGTAACCGGTGTGAGTTTGCCTCATCATCCTTTTGGTGTTGGGTCTGTCATCTTGTTGATGCCAGATTATGCGAGTGTTTGCTTTATCATCCTTTTAGTGGTAGTAGTCGATGTGTGAATTCGCTCCATCATTCTTTTGGCGGTGGGTCTGTCATCTTGTTTATTCCAGATTGTGCGAGTCTTTTTCTTTATCATCCTTTTGGTGGTAGTAGCCGGTGTGAGTTTGCTCCGTCATCCTTTTGGTGGTGGGTCTGTCATCTTGTTGATGTCAATTTGTGCGAGTGTTTTGCTCTATCATACTTTTGGTGGTAGTAGCCGGTGTGAGGTTGCTCCATCATCCTTTTGGTGGTGGGTCTGTCATCTCGTTGATGCTAGATTATGCCTGTCTTTTTCTCTATCATCCTTTTGGTGGTAGTAGCCGATGTGAGTTTGCTCTGTCATCCTTTCGGTGGTGGGTCTGTCATCTTGTTGAAGTCAAATTACGCGAGTGTTTGCTGTATCATCCTTTTGGTGGTAGTAGCCGGTGTGAGTTTGCCTCATCATCCTTTTGGTGGTGGGTCTGTCATCTTGTTGATGCCAGATTATGCGAGTGTTTGCTTTATCATCCTTTTGGTGGTAGTAGTCGATGTTTGAATTCGCTCCATCATTCTTTTGGCGGTGGGTATGTCATCTTGTTTATTCCAGATTGTGCGAGTCTTTTTCTCTATCATCCTTTTGGTGGTAGTAGCCGGTGTCAGTTTGCTTCGTCATCCTTTTAGTGGTGGGTCTGTCATCTTGCTGATGTCAGATTGTGCAAGTGTTTTACTCTATAATCCTTTTTGTGGTAGTAGCCGGTGTGAGTTTGGTCCATCATCCTCTTGGTGGTGGGTCTGTCATCTTGTTGATGCTAGATTGCGTGAGTCTTTTCTCTATCATCCTTTTGGTGGTAGTAGCCGATGTAAGTTTGCCCCGTCATCCTTTTGGTGGTGGGTCTGTCATCTTGTTGCTGTCAATTTGTGAGAGTGTTTTGCTCTATCATCCTTTTGGTGGTAGTAACCGGAGTTTGTTTGCCTCATCATCCTTTTGGTGGTGGGTCTGTCATCTTGTTGATGCCAGATTATGCGAGTGTTTGCTTTATCATCCTTTTGGTGGTAGTAGTCGATGTGTGAATTCGCTCCATCATTCTTTTGGCGGTGGGTCTGTCATCTTGTTTATTCCAAATTGTGCGAGTCTTTTTCTCTATCATCCTTTTGGTGGTAGTAGTCGGTGTCAGTTTGCTTCGTCATCCTTTTAGTGGTGGGTCTGTCATCTTGCTGATGTCAGATTGTGCAAGTGTTTTGGTCTATAATACTTTTTATGGTAGTAGCCGGTGTGAGTTTGCTCCATCATCTCGTTGATGCCAGATTGTGCGAATCTTTTTCTCTATCATCCTTTTGGTGGTAGTAGCCGATGTGAGTTTGCTCCGTCATCCTTTTGGTGGTGGGTCTGTCATCTTATTGATGTCAATTTGTGCGAGTGTTTTGCTCTATCATACTTTTTGGTGGTAGTAGCCGGTGTGAGTTTGCTCCATCATCCTTTTGGTGGTGGGTCTGTCATCTCGTTGATGCTAGATTATGCCCGTATTTTTCTCTATCATCCTTTTGGTGGTAGTAGCCGATGTGAGTTTGCTCTGTCATCCTTTCGGTGGTGGGTGTGTCATCTTGTTGAGGTCAAATTACGCGAGTGTTTGCTCTATCATCCTTTTGGTGGTAGTAACCGGTGTGAGTTTGCCTCATCATCCTTTTGGTGTTGGGTGTGTCATCTTGTTGATGCCAGATTATGCGAGTGTCTGCTTTATCATCCTTTTGGTGGTAGTTGTCGATGTGTGAATTCGCTCCATCATTCTTTTTGCGGTGGGTCTGTCATCTTGTTTATTCCAGATTGTGCAAGTCTTTTTCTCTATCATCCTTTTGGTGGTAGTAGCCGGTGTCAGTTTGCTTCGTCATCCTTTTAGTGGTGGGTCTGTCATCTTGCTGATGTCAGATTGTGCAAGTGTTTTGCTCTATAATACTTTTTATGGTAGTAGCCGGTGTGAGTTTGCTCCATCTTCTCATTGATGCCAGATTGTGCGAATCTTTTTCTCTATCATCCTTTTGGTGGTAGTAGCCGATGTGAGTTTGCTCTGTCATCCTTTTGGTGGTGGGTCTGTCATCTTGTTGATGTCAATTTGTGCGAGTGTTTTGCTCTATCATACTTTTGGTGGTAGTAGCCGGTGTGAGTTTGCTCCATCATCCTTTTGGTGGTGGGTCTATCATCTCGTTGATGCTAGATTATGCCCGTCTTTTTCTCTATCATCCTTTTGGTGGTAGTAGTCGATGTGAGTTTGCTCTGTCATCCTTTCGGTGGTGGGTCTGTCATATTGTTTATATCAAATTGCGCGAGTGTTTGCTCTATCATCCTTTTGGTGATCGTAACCGGTGTGAGATTTCCTCATCATCCTTTGGTGGTGGGTCTGTCATCTTGTTGATGCCAGATTATGCGAGTGTTTGCTTTATCATCCTTTTGGTGGTAGTAGTCGATGTGTGAATTCGCTCCATCATTCTTTTGGCGGTGGGTCTGTCATCTTGTTTATTCCAGATTGTGCGAGTCTTTTTCTCTATCATCCTTTTGGTGGTAGTGGCCGGTGTCAGTTTGCTTCGTCATCCTTTTAGTGGTGGGTCTATCATCTTGCTGATGTCAGATTGTCCAAGTGTTTTGCTCTATAATCCTTTTTGTGGTAGTAACCGGTGTGAGTTTGCTCCATCATCTCATTAATGCCAGATTGTGCGAGTCTTTTTCTCTATCATCCTTTTGGTGGTAGTAGCCGATGTGAGTTTGCTCCATCATCCTTTTGGTGGTGGGTCTGTCATCTTGTTGATGTCAATTTGTGCGAGTGTTTTGCTCTATCATACTTTTGGTGGTAGTAGCCGGTGTGAGTTTGCTCCATCATCCTTTTGGTGGTGGGTCTGTCATCTCGTTGATGCTAGATTGTGCCCGTCTTTTTCTCTATCATCCTTTTGGTGGTAGTAGCCGATGTGAGTTTGCTCTGTTATCCTTTCAGTGGTGGGTCTGTAATCTTGTTGAAGTTAAATTACGTGAGTGTTTGCTCTATCATTCTTTTGGTGGTAGTAACCGGTGTGAGTTTGCCTCATCGTCCTTTTGGTGGTGGGTCTGTCATCTTGTTGATGCCAGATTATGCGAGTGTTTGCTTTATCATCCTTTTGGTGGTAGTAGTCGATGTGTGAATTCGCTCCATCATTCTTTTGGCGGTGGATCTGTCATCTTGTTTATTCCAGATTGTGCGAGTCTTTTTCTCTATCATCCTTTTGGTGGTAGTAGCCGATGTGAGTTTGCTCCGTCATCCTTTTGGTGGTGGGTCTGTCATCTTGTTGATGTCAATTTGTGCGAGTGTTTTGTTCTATCATACTTTTGGTGGTAGTAGCCGGTGTGATTTTGCTCCATCATCCTTTTGGTGATGGGTCTGTCATCTCGTTGATGCTAGATTATGCCCGTCTTTTTCTCTATCATCCTTTTGGTGGTAGTAGCCAATGTGAGTTTGCTCTGTCATCCTTTCGGTGGTGGGTCTGTCATCTTGTTGATGTCAAATTACGCGAGTGTTTGCTTTATCATCCTTTTGGTGGTAGTAGTCGATATGTGAATTCGCTCCATCATTCTTTTGGCGGTGGGTCTGTCATCTTGTTTATTCCAGATTGTGCGAGTCTTTTTCTCTATCATCCTTTTGGTGGTAATAGCCGGTGTCAGTATGCTTCGTCATCCTTTTAGTGGTGGGTCTGTCATCTTGCTGATGTCAGATTGTGCAAGTGTTTTACTCTATAATCCTTTTTGTGGTAATAGCCGGTGTGAGTTTGCTCCATCATCCTCTTGGTGGTGGGTCTGTCATCTCGTTGATGCTAGATTGCGTGAGTCTTTTTCTCTATCATCCTTTTGGTGGTAGTAGCCGATGTGAGTTTGCCCCGTCATCCTTCTAGTGGTGGGTCTGTCATCTTGTTGATGTCAATTTGTGAGAGTGTTTTGCTCTATCATACTTTTGGTGGTAGTAGCCAGTGTGAGTTTTCTCCATCATCCTTTTGGTGGTGGGTCTGTCATCTCGTTGATGCTAGATTGTTCCCGTCTTTTTCTCTATCATCCTTTTGGTGGTAGTAGCCGATGTAAGTTTGTTCAGTCATCCTTTCGGTGGTGGGTCTGTCATCTTGTTGATGTCAATTTGTGTGAGTGTTTTGCTCTATCACACTTTTGGTGGTATTAGCCGGTGTGAGTTTGCTCCATCATCCTTTTGGTGGTGGGTCTGTCATCTCGTTGATGCTAGATTGTGCCCGTCTTTTTCTCTATCATCCTTTTGGTGGTAGTAGTCGATGTGAGTTTGCTCTGTCATCCTTTCGGTGGTGGGTCTGTCATCTTGTTGATGTCAAATTACGCGAGTGTTTCCTCTATCATCATTTTGGTGGTAGTAACCGGTGTGAGTTTGCCTCATCATCCTTTTGGTGTTGGGTCTGTCATCTTGTTGATGCCAGATTATTTGAGTGTTTGCTTTATCATCCTTTTGGTGGTAGTAGTCGATGTGTGAATTCGCTCCATCATTCTTTTGGCAGTGGGTCTGTCATCTTGTTTATTCCAGATTGTGCGAGTCTTTTTCTCTATCATCCTTTTGGTGGTAGTAGCCGGTGTCAGTTTGCTTCGTCATCCTTTTAGTGGTGGGTCTGTCATCTTGCTGATGTCAGATTGTGCAAGTGTTTTTCTCTATAATACTTTTTATGGTAGTAGCCGGTGTGAGTTTGTTCCATCATCCTCTTGGTGGTGGGTCTGTCATCTCGTTGATGCTAGATTGCGTGAGTCTTTTTCTCTATCATCCTTTTGGTGGTAGTAGCCGATGTGAGTTTGCCCCGTCATCCTTTTAGTAGTGGGTCTGTCATCTTGTTGATGTCAATTTATGAGAGTGTTTTGCTCTATCATACTTTTGGTGGTAGTAGCCAGTGTGAGTTTTCTCCATCATCCTTTTGGTGGTGGGTCTGTCATCTCGTTGATGCTAGATTGTTCCCGTCTTTTTCTCTATCATCCTTTTGGTGGTAGTAGCCGATGTGAGTTTGCTCCGTCATCCTTTTGGTAGTGGGTCTGTCATCTTGTTGATGTCAATTTGTGCGAGTGTTTTTCTCTATCATACTTTTGGTGGTAGTAGCCGGTGTGATTTTGCTCCATCATCCTTTTGGTGGTGGGTCTGTCATCTCGTTGATGCTATATTATGCCCGTCTTTTTCTCTATCATCCTTTTGGTGGTAGTAGCCGATGTGAGTTTTCTCTGTCATCCTTTCGGTGGTGGGTCTGTCATCTTGTTGATGTCAAATTACGCGAGTGTTTGCTCTATCATCCTTTTGGTGGTAGTAACCGGTGTGAGTTTGCTTCATCATCCTTTTGGTGTTGGGTCTGTCATCTTGTTGATGCCAGATTATGCGAGTGTTTGCTTTATCATCCTTTTGGTGGGAGTAGTCGATGTGTGAATTCGCTCCATCATTCTTTTGGCGGTGGGTCTGTCATCTTGTTTATTCCAGATTGTGCGAGTCTTTTTCTCTATCGTCCTTTTGGTGGTAGTAGTCGGTGTCTGTTTGCTTCGTCATCCTTTTAGTGGTGGGTCTGTCATCTTTCTTATGTCAGATTGTGCAAGTGTTTTGCTTTATAATCCTTTTTGTGGTAATAACCGGTGTGAGTTTGCTCCATCATCTCGTTGATACCAGATTGTGCGAGTCTTTTTCTCTATCATCCTTTTGGTGGTAGTAGCCGATGTGAGTTTGCTCCGTCATCCTTTTGGTGGTGGGTCTGTCATCTTGTTGATGTAAATTTGTGCGAGTGTTTTGCTCTATCATACTTTTGGTGGTAGTAGCCGGTGTGATTTTGCTCCATCATCCTTTTGGTGGTGGGTCTGTCATCTCGTTGATGCTATATTATGCCCGTCTTTTTCTCTATCATCCTTTTGGTGGTAGTAGCCGATGTGAGTTTTCTCTGTCATCCTTTCGGTGGTGGGTCTGTCATCTTGTTGATGTTAAATTACGCGAGTGTT
>CAWUDS030006592.1:0-12500 GCA_963859935.3 Lathyrus sativus
ATTTGACTTCAATTGAAATTGGGTTAGTGATGAAGTCGGAGGGTTTCCTCGAAGCATCCATGGCTGAGTGGTTAAAGCACCCAACTCATAATTGGCGAAGTCGTGGGTTCAATTCCTACTGGATGCATCCCCATAGAAATATCCCCCACTCGATTTTTGTTACAGAATGAAATTTGTAAATACAGCTACATGATTATCTGAATTATATTGACTATATTCATTCTTTATCTTCTTTTCAAAAAAAAAACGATTGGATCCGTATCAATATCAATGGAATCTCATCATCCATCAATAACAAAGGTGTGGTCGATTCAATCCAATTATGTTAGAATAGTTATAATAACATTTGATCTGTATCAATGGACGATGGACTCCCAAGAAACGGTAGAAGAATGCGACCTATTATGGGACATACAATGCATTACAAACGTATGATCATTATGCTTGAACCGGCTTATTCGATTCCTTAGAATCGGGTTATTCTATTCCACCTCTTAGTTAGAAAGAAAAGAACTTAAACAATTAATAACATGGCGATACATAAAACTTCGAGCCCGAGCACACGCAATGGAGCCTTAAACAGTCAAGTGAAATCCAATTCACGAAATCGTTTGATTTCTGGACAACATCATTGTTGTAAAGGGCGTAATGCCAGAGGAATTATTACCGCAGGGCATAGAGGGGGAGGTCATAAGCGTCTATACCGTAAAATTGATTTTCGACGCAATGAAAAAGACATATATGGTAGAATCATAACTATAGAATATGACCCTAATCGAAATGCACACATTTGTCTCATACACTATGGGGATGGTGAGAAAAGATATATTTTACACCCCAGAGGGGCTATAATTGGAGATACCATTGTTTATGGTACAGAAGTTCCTATAAAAATGGGAAATGCCCTACCTTTGAGTGCGGTTTGAACTATTGATTTACGTAATTGGAAGTAACCAATTAGGTTTATGGCGAAACCTAGAAATCGATCTCTTATCCAATTGGAGTACCTCTACAGGATAGACTTCAACAGAAAACTGAAGAGTAACGGCAGCAAGTGATTGAGTTCAGTAGTTGCTAATATACCATTATTGACCCTAGAGATATAGTAATATGGAGAAGACAAAATTGTTTCAAGCACCGACAGAACACGAAGCGCTCCTCGTTTCAAACAAATAAGGGGAAGATCCGGATTATTCACATTTCATTTGATGGTCAAGGACAAATTGAAAGCGAAGCAGTGGTAATTCTAAGGATTCCCCCGGGAAAAAATAGAAATGTCTCCTACGTTACCCGTACTAGGTGTAAGTAGCAACGTAATTTCATAGAGTCATTCGGTCTGAATGCTACATGAAGAACATAAGCCAGATGAAGGAACGGAACAGAAAGACCTAGGATGTAGAAGATCATAACATGAGTCATTCGGAAGATTTGGATTCGTATAATATATATCCACTCATGTGGTATGGTACTTCGTTATGTCATTTATAATCTACGAAATAAACGATATATAAGATGCAGCTGTATAGATATTAGAATCTACATCCAGAAAGCCGTATGCTTTGGAAGAAGCTTGTACAGTTTGGGAAGGGGTTTTGATAAGAATCTACTTCAACCGATATGCCGTTAGGCACGGCCATACATAACATAGAAATAACACTTGGAAAGGGTGGACAATTAGCTAGAGCAGCGGGTGCTGTAGCGAAACTGATTGCAAAAGAAGGTAAATCAGCAACATTAAAATTACCTTCTGGCGAGGTCCGTTTGATATCCAAAAACTGCTCAGCAACAGTTGGACAAGTAGGGAATGTTGGGGTAAACCAGAAAAGTTTGGGCAGAGCCGGAGCTAAACGTTGGCGAGGCAAGCGTCCTGTAGTAAGAGGGGTCGTTATGAACCCTGTAGACCATCCACATGGGGGTGGTGAAGGGAGGGCCCCAATTGGTAGAAAAAAACCCTCAACTCCTTGGGGTTATCCTGCACTTGGAAGAAGAACTAGAAAAACGAATCAATATAGTGATAATTTGATTCTTCGTCGCCGTAGTAAATAGTCGAGCGTAAGCGTAGATAAAATAGAATTTGTTTCTTCGTCTTTACAAAAGAAAATAGCAATTTACTGGGACATTATAGGATTTTCTTTTTTTAGAGATTCTATATTTTAGAATTGGAAATATAAGAGAACAAAATTAACTTTTTTAGTTATTATAGGAGGAATAATTAACTATGACACGTTCACGAACAAAAAATCCTTTTGTAGCCAATCATTTATTAAGAAAAATAAAGAAGCTTAACACAAAAGGAGAAAAGGAGTTAATAAAAACTTGGTCCAGAACATCTACCATTATACCTACAATGATTGGGCATACCATTGCTATCCATAATGGAAAAGAGCATTTACCTATTTATATAACAGATCGTATGGTAGGCCATAAATTAGGAGAATTTTCACCTACTCGAAAACTTGGGAGGGTATCCAAAAAATGAGAAAAAATATATTTCTCAATTTACCCTTGGACCTATATTTTTTTACCATATATTTAAAAATACAGGTCACAATCATCATTGAAGTGAATTTTCCCATTCATTTTAGGATACTTTTCGCAATCATCATTGATAAAAATGAACATTATGAGGATTCGGATTAATTAATAAATTACTCAATCTGTTGCAGAATAAAAAGAATTGTATTATTCTGCAACAGAAAAAGAAATAAAGATATAGAAAGTTTAATAAAAAAAAATATAATTATGGATAAACAAAAAGATACCGAGTGGTGGTTATGGGCCAAAAAATACATCCGCTTGTTTTCCGACTTGGTGCAACTCAAAGTCATTATTCTATTTGGTTTGCAAAACCAAAAATGTATTCCGAGAATGTAAAAGAAGATAAAATTATACGATATTGTATCAATAATTTTATACAAAAAACGGTACCCGAATCCTGTGAATTCGAGACCGATATCTCTGGCTATGGAATGGGACGAATAAAGATTCAAAAAAGAATCGATCTGATTAAAGTGATAATCTATATGGGACTTCCAGACTCCTTAAAAGAAAAGGTTAAGGATCTAAGAGTCGAACAATTAAAGACTCAAGTGCAAAAAAAAGTAACTTGTGGGAACCGAGAACTCGACCTTGAAATTACAAAACTTCCAAGTCCTTATCTTTATAGAGACGCTAAAATTGTTGCAGAATTTTTAAGCGAACTATTACGGAATCGAATTTCGTTTCGTAAAGCAATGCAAAAAGGTATTGAATTAGCTGAACAGGCAGATACAAAAGGAGTTCAAATAAAAATTGCGGGACGTATGGAAGGAAAAGAAATTGCACGTGTCGAATGGACGAGAGAAGGTAGGGTTCCTCTACAAACCATTCGAGCTCCAATGGATTTTTGTTCCGTTCCACTTGTAACTTTGTTTGGGGTATTCGGAGTCAAAATCTGGATATTTCAAAACTTCTAAACAACGACTAATCAACTTTCCCTTATAACGTTGCATCTTTTTTTAAAACAAAAAATGACAATTTGAAATACTTTACGTTGAAGAAATTACAAAATTTGGAAGATTGAATAAAAAAAAATTAATGAATCATTTTAGAATGAAGGAGTTGCTATGCTTAGTGTGTGACTCGTTGGTTTTTTTTGAGTGTTTCAATTTCTACAAAAATTCGTAGAATTCATTACTATAAAAAACCTACTCATCGCTTCCCATTATCTGGATAGAAAGAACTGCCGAAAATAGAAAATCAAAATAAGGATCTATGTGGTGATATAATTATAGCAACTGAAATAAAAAAATAAAATTATTAGTTGTAAAGCAATAAGAATATACAGATAAATGAAGGGGTGAAAGAAAGCTAGAAAAAGGATATTAATGATATAGAATTCTACTATGTAAAGGTCTATTGGTCATCTCATAAAAAGTAGTGTAATAAAGCATCAATATTCAAAATTCATCCATATATGGATGAATATTAGAATAAACGAATAAAGAGCCACGAATCAAGAAAACTGAGAGGGTTGATTCAACAAAAAAGAATAAAAAAAAAACAAAATCTTATTAATCTTATTAAAGCAGCTCCATTGTAGAATTTAGACCTAACCATAAATTGAAAAGCGATGGGAACGACGGAACCTGTGAATACAAAAGATTCCATGAAAATTAGAAATCTTACTGATTCATTAGATGGGATGGCGGAAGAAACTAAAAATTCATGGTTTTTTGAGGAGTTGTGGACGAACCCAACATTACATCTTCAATTTATAATCAGAGAGTCAATATTCGCCCGCGAAAATCCCGCGATTCTATTTCATTTTCTATTTTAGAAAAAAATATGTATATTAGTGTATATTATTTTAATTATTATTCTTTTTTCGGTTCCAGATTTTTCAATCGATTTATTTGCGAGGAGCCGTATGAGGTGAAAATCTCATGTACGGTTCTGTAATAGAGATGGAATTGAGAAATAACCATCAACTATAACCCAAAAAGAACGAGATTCCGCAAACATCATAGAGGGAAATTAAAAGGAAACGCCTCTCGCGGTAATAAAATTTGCTTCGGAAAATATGCTCTTCAGGCACTTGAGCCCGCTTGGATCACATCTAGACAACTAGAAGCGGGTCGACGGGCAATGTCACGAAATGTTCGCCGGGGTGGACAAATATGGGTCTGCATATTTCCAGACAAACCAGTTACAGTAAGACCTACCGAAACGCGTATGGGTTCGGGAAAAGGATCGCCTGAATATTGGGTAGCTGTTGTTAAACCCGGAAAAATACTTTATGAAATGGGAGGGGTCCCAGAAAATATCGCTAGAAAGGCGATTTCAATAGCGGCATCCAAAATGCCTATACGAACTCAATTCATTTTTTCCAAATAATCATTAGAACGAATGTTAGTATGAAAAAAGGAAATTCTCCGTTTCTTTTTTTTTTTGAACACACAATATTTTTTTTATTTCAACTTTTTGACTGAAAGATAAGAAAAAAGGATATGATTCAACCTCAAACCTATTTAAATGTAGCCGATAATAGCGGAGCGCGCGAATTGATGTGTATTAGAATCATAGGAGCTAGTAATCGACGGTATGCTTATATGGGTGACATTATTGTCGCTGTAATCAAAAAAGCAGTGCCAAATTCATCGTTAGAAAGATCTCAAGTCATCAGAGCTGTAATTGTACGTACCTCTAAAGAACTAAAACGTCATAATGGTATAATAATAAAATATGATGATAATGCAGCCGTTCTCATTGATAAACAGGGAAATCCAAAAGGAACTCGAATTTTTTCCGCAATAGCCCGAGAATTGAGACAGTTAAATTTTACTAAAATAATTTCACTCGCACCCGAGGTGCTATAATCTGATATAATACGTTATACTTGATATTTGATGGAGTATCCCCATGAATCGGTAGTAGGATTTATATATATATTATATAAATATAAAGGGGATCCATACATAAATATCCATGAACAGGATCTATGGTCCATATACACACATAGACCTAAGGATACATACATCAAGGGTTATTGGAGATTCCATGTACTAATTCATGATTTAACATGTACAGAATAAAAGCCTTTCATTTGTTTATTTTCGAGAAAAATATTAAAATAAAAATGAAATATATACTCTCTTCAACCGGGTTATTCTACCTCTTATAAATAAAAAAAAAAAAACAGCTCCGTTATCTTAGAAAGAAAACCCTATTATCTTCCACCTAATAGCATAAAAAAACATAATTACAGGAGGCTATCATGAACAAAGATATGATCGGAAATATGTTCACATTGTTACGCAATGCGGACATGAATAGAAAAAGAATTATTCCAATACCGTTCACTAAGATGAACGAAAACATTGTTCAAATTCTTTTACGACAGGGTTTTCTTGAAAACGTCAGAAAACATCGAGAAAGCAACAAAAAGTTTTTAGTTTTAACTCTAAAGTATAGAAGAAATAATAAAGGATCATATCCTTTTAAAAGTTGTTTAAATTTTAAACAGATTAGTACGCCCGGTCTACGAATATATTCTAACTATCCCAAAATCCCAAAAGTTTTGGGAGGAATAGGGATTGTAATTCTTTCTACTTCTAGGGGTATAATCACCGATCGACAGGCTCGATTAGAAAAAATAGGAGGTGAGATAATATGCTTAATATGGTAAAATTACTTCTTCCGATTACGAAACACACAGACGATTTTATGAAAGTCATGAAAAAAGAATTTCAGGATGACGACTCCAAATTTATAGTTAGAGACCCAGTAGAACCCTCCGCAGAATTCTATTTTATCCGAATGTATTCGCAATATAATCGAAGAGAAACACGATTTTTATTGTATCGCTTTTATTTAGAAGCCCATATGAATATTTTGTTTGGTGCGCTTCTGGATCCCAATTGGGGCCCTTTGGATGTTGTTATTTTGGCTGGTCCTAGTGACGATGACGATCATGGTGGGTACTTCGCTTAATTTTATTGAATCTATCAATTTACCTAAAGCAACCTGCAACGTTGCAGGTTGCTTTAGGTAAATTGAATTTCAAGAGAAAAAAAAAAACACCCAAGGATATTTCTCTATGATTACCTTACATTTGGTAACCTTCTATATTCCGATTTCGGAACACGCAGACGATTTTCTAGCAGAAATAGACAAAGACCTTAAGTATGAGGGCTTATTTATAAAGGTGAGCTCAGCAGCCACCTCAGATTCATATTTTGTTGTAGGATATATGCAATATGATCGAGAATTTGTACACAGTTTATTGTATCAACATTATTCTCGAAATGCCGGTCGGCAGATTTTGATTTTGGAAGAGATTGATGAAGATTTTGGCCCTATTGATTGATAGGGTTTCTATTCTTGGGGACGTCGATGACGACGACCACCCGACTCTTTTATAACTTGAAAATATTTTTTAGGAGGAACAATTTTAAGTTCAAAATGTAAGGAAACCCCATTTTCTTACAATATATAAATTTGGTATTCAATTTAATTTCTAAGGAGTTAAAAATATGAAAGTAGCGGCCTCTGTTCGTAAAATTTGTGCAAAATGTCGATTGATCCGTAGGCGAGGTCGACTTATAGTAATTTGTTCGAATCCAAAACATAAACAACGACAAGGATAATATTAAATTAATATAAAATATTAAATTAATATAAATTAAGGGCTTTCCATTAATAAGATTTTGAATAGAATTCAAAATCTTATTAATGGAAAGCCCTTTTCTTAAATACTAAATCATACAAATCGAAAAATTTAGATTCTATATTCGAATCTAGTCTATAGTTATAAGTATTCGAATAAATAGAATTGCTTATTGCTTAATATTTGAAAAAAGGGTATTCTATATTAATCGAATTATAGAATACAATAGAATAACTAGTTAGAAAATAGTAAAGAATCCTTTTTGACAGGAAATGGATATATCCATATATTTCGGACTTATCTTTTTTTTTAAATAAAAAAAAAATGGCAAAATCTATACCAAAACTTGGTTCACGGAAAACTGGACGTATTGGTTCGCGTAAGCATCCGCGTAAAATACCAAAGGGGGTTATTTATATTCAAGCTAGTTTCAATAATACCATTGTGACTGTTACAGATGTAGGAGGTCGGGTGATTTCTTGGTCCTCCGCCGGTTCATGTGGATTCAAGGGTACACGAAGGGGGACACCATTTGCCGCTACAACCGCAACGGGAAATGCTCTTCGAACAGTAGTCGATCAAGGCATGCAACGAGCAGACGTCAGCATAAAGGGTCCCGGTCGAGGAAGAGATGCGGCATTAAGAGTTATTGTTCGAAGTGGGATACTATTAAACGTTATACGGGATGTAACCCCTATACCATATAATGGATGTAGGGCTCCTAAAAAAAGACGTGTGTAAAACTAACAATAAATATGAAAGAAAAAGATTTCAAGAGAAATAAACAATTAAATCAAGAGTTTCATAAAAATAGATTACTATGATTCGAGAAAAACTAAAAGTATCTACTAAGACACTACAGTGGAAGTGTGTTGAATCAAGGGTAGACAGTAAGCGTCTTTATTATGGACGCTTTATTCTGTCTCCACTTCTGAAAGGTCAAGCAGATACAATAGGCATTGCAATGCGAAGAATTTTGCTCGGAGAAATAGACGGAACATGTATCACACGTGCAAAATCTGAGAAAATACCACATGAATATTCTACCGTAGTAGGTATTCAAGAATCAATACATGAAATTTTAATGAATTTGAAAGAAATTGTATTGAGAAGTAATCTGTATGGAACTCGGGAGGCGTCTATTTCTTTCAAAGGTCCTGGATATGTAACTGCTCAAGACATCATTTTACCACCTTCGGTGGAAGTCATTGATAAGACACAACATATAGCTAACCTAACGGAACCTATTAATTTGTGTATTGAATTACAAATTGAGAGAAAGCGGGGATATCGTATAAAAACACTAAACAACATTCAAGATGGAAGTTATACTATAGATGCTGTATTCATGCCTGTTAGAAATGCAAATTATAGTATTCATTCTTATGTGAATGGAAATGAAAAACAAGACATACTATTTCTCGAAATATGGACAAATGGAAGTTTCACTCCTAAGGAAGCACTTTATGAAGCCTCCCGGAATTTGATTGATTTATTTATTCCTTTTTTACATGCAGAAGAAGAAAACTTCAATTTGGAAAACAATCAACACAAAATGACTTGGCCCCTTTTTACTTTTCATGATCATGATAGATTCGTTAAGGATAAACTAACGAACACTCAAAAAGAAATTACATTGAAATCCATTTTTATTGACCAATTAGAATTGCCTCCCCGGATCTATAATTGTCTTAAAAAGTCCAATATACATACAGTATTTGAATTTTTGAATAAGAGTCAAGAAGACCTTATGAAAATTGAACATTTTCGCGTAGAAGATTTAAAAAATATATTAAACATTTTACAAATCGAAAATCATTTTGTATAAATTGAAAATCCATTGGATTTTTTTGAATCTTTCATTTTTTTTTTATTTATAAAAAGAAAGCTTCCAATATTAAATTTGAATCTTTAGCACAAATCAATATATTCAGAATAGGTATAAAATGAAATAGATGGATCTAGGGATTAGTCATTTCAAAGTGAATTTTCCCTAGATACACAATACACCTGTCATGATATTTTATTTGACAATAGAATCAATTTAAAAAATCCCTAACGTTAGGGATTTTTCAATAGGTAATGTTGCTCCAATACCCAACCAAAGAGCCACGACGGTACCAATCAAAAAGACGGTTGTTGCTACTGGACGCCGAAATGGGTTTTGGAACTTATTAACATTTTCCAAAAAAGGTACTGTTAATAATCCCGCGGGTACTGAAACCATTAAAAGAACGCCCAATAATTTATTGGGTACGGTACGAAGTATTTGAAATACGGGAAAAAAATACCATTCGGGCAATATTTCCAAAGGAGTTGCAAACGGATCCGCGGGTTCCCCAATCATTGATGGTTCGAGAACCGCTAAGCCTACGTTACAGGCAATAGTACCCAGAATAACTACTGGAAAAATATATAAAAGATCGTTAGGCCATGCGGGTTCGCCATAATAATTATGACCCATCCCTTTGGCCAATTTCGCTCTTAATACAGGATCCGTCAAATCAGGTTTTTTTGTTATTGGGATAGGTGAATTCTTATAGATCCATCCTCCGAAAGAACCGGACATGATAATTTTGCATCATCCGGCTCGAGCACGAATCAAACAAACTGAATGCAGACATAGAAATTCTTTATATGTTAGTCACTCATATATCATGATTCTATGTAATAATATGTAATAAAATGGATTTAATTGTTTTTTTTTCGAAATTACAACTATCCATTGTAAATGCAAAAAATTCAGTTCTTATTTTTAAGTAAATGCTTTTCACCCAAGTAAGTTTTCAAAATCCAAAGTTCTTTCTGGGTGATCTCAAACCTTTCGCCTGGTATACCTCAAAAAAAGAATTTTCGGAATTTTTGACATAGAAAGGATTTACTTGTTACTAATATAATACAACCCGCTTTTTCTTTAGATCTACTTGTTTAACTCCGATAGTATCATAAATTGAGTCAATGCATAGGAAATGAATGCATTTCCATACTATTAAGTTTAATGAAATACATGTTACATAATTTAGATTATATCATTTTACTTATTTTACTGGATATTACGGAGCCTGTTCATGCACAGGATATGATCGAGTCTGATCATAGAAAATATTTTCTTCAAGCGAACCGGACTGACTATCCTCTGTAGAGGACTGGCGCCGTGGTTGGAACAAAGACACATTTAATTGTGAATTCAAATGTGGCAGATAAGATGAAGTCATATATCTGCATGGCCCAATCAATAGTTCAAGTCATACACTCCCATAATCCATTCTTTTTTCGGAGAGTTCCCTTCCACTATTCGTGTATGTCAAATAAAGAATCCAATTTATTTTGTTAAGTGGAAGGGAAATATCCAAATACATGTCTTATTCAAAAAAAATAATGCATATTTGTAGCAATGAAATACTATTACTCCTCCCCCAAATGATTTATTACAAATATCTATGATTCATATTCTCTATAAAGGACCGGAAATTCCTTGCTTACGTATCATTGGAAAGTGCATTAACATGAATACGGCAGTAAGTAGAGGTAATACAAAAGTATGTAAACTATAAAAACGAGTCAAGGTAGATTGTCCCACACTAGCGCTGCCGCGCAATAACTCTACCACCGAGGATCCTATTACAGGAATAGCATCGGGTACACCTGTTACAATTTTGACTGCCCAATAACCAATTTGGTCCCAAGGTAAAGAATAACCAGTTACACCAAAGGATGCAGTCAATACACCCAAAATTACACCTGTAACCCAAGTCAATTCGCGAGGTTTTTTAAAACCACCAGTGAGATACACGCGAAATACGTGCAAGATCATCATTAATACCATCATACTTGCTGACCATCGATGAACTGATCGGATTAACCAACCAAAGTTAGCCTCAGTCATTATATATTGAACAGAAGCAAAAGCCTCCGTAACGGTTGGACGATAATAAAAAGTCATAGCAAAACCCGTCGCTACTTGGACTAAAAAACAAGTAAGTGTAATTCCTCCTAAACAATAAAATATATTTACATGAGGAGGGACATATTTACTAGTTATATCATCGGCAATGGCCTGAATCTCAAGACGTTCTTCGAACCAATCATAGACTTTATTGAGATAGGTAAACCAAGGAACCCCCCTTCGAACCGTATATGAAAATTTCATCTCGTACGGCTCAAACAAAAAGACTCAAATACTGGTTATTTGGAAAACAGATATGTGTAATAGAAAGTTTGAAACTTCTGAAGTTAATCCTATGATTCCAGTCTTTTTTGAAGATCCAAAAAATAGAAATCTACAAGATATTCTTAGTGTTTATAATGCCAAAATTTCAAGTCGGCTCACTCGTCTTTTCTCTTGATCCTTACAGGCCTCTTGAATATTCTATTATTTACTTCATTTTTTTTGTATTGTGTATGTAATAAGATTTGACTTCTGTTTTTTTTTTTTATTGATAAGAATTTTCTTGTTAAGACCCTATAGAATCAATGGAAAACCTGAGATTCATACCAGAACCACGATGATTTCCAAAAAAACCTTTAATCGAAGTCCAAGAATTCCCTGAGTAAGAACTGCTAGATCATCACTTATTCAATTTCAATAAATAGATATAATGAAAAAAAAAAAATACAAAGAAATGGATAAGCGGCGGCCGAATAAAATTCCATTTCTTTTTCTAAATGAATTCTTCTAACTCTTTCATTTTTTTTCGTCCGGTTGCGAGGTCTAAATATAAATATTAAGTATGAATCATAGTTCTAACACTTTAGAATCTATTTATTTTCTATATTCCGTGCTCCAGATACTAGAATAAATATCTGACGGGGTAAAGCCATCTATCAAGATAAGATGACGTATCCATTTTATGTTCTGTACTATCAATAGGATCCATTATAACAAGTCACACACTCATATTCCGGAAATAGAGAAACAAAGAAGTTTCGCGGTCCAACTACCAAATCAAAATGGAATGGTCTAAAAATGAACGATCTAAATGCTAAACTTGACTTTTCTATTGAAAAGCTAGTTAGTTGGTTCTTGTGAATCGAATTCTCTAATTCATGGAAATTTGGTCCAGTAAAAGGGACGAATTATAAATCTCTAAAATAATAGAGAGAAATACCGCAAATAGGGCCATTGCAACCCCCATCCAAGGGGTAGTTCCCCACCCCGGAGCTACTTTACCATATTCTGAATTCAATGGTTTCAATAAATCTCCTACAACAGTTCGTCTTGGACCAGATCTAGAACTACCCTCAACGGTTTGTGTAGCCATAAATCCTATTTTTTTATTGAGATCTGTTGACTTTGTATACCATTCCGCTGTAGATAAAGGATCTTACCCTATAGATCCATTGTAGTCTTGAT
>CAWUDS030006592.1:17500-25000 GCA_963859935.3 Lathyrus sativus
TCTTCTCTATATTCTATAAATAAAATTCTATAACATGAAATTATATACATATATCATTATATAGGATCTATTTCCTTATATAAAAAATAAAATTTATTAAAAAAAAAAAAAAAAAAATAAGAATATATATAACTAAAACAAATCCTTTGTTTTATAACAAACGGGATTTTCGGTATAGGAATAAACAAACCATGGATAAATCTAAGCGACTGTTTGTTAAATCATCTAAGCTACTGTTTGTTAAATCGAAGAAGAAGAAATCAATTCGTAGGAGGTCGCCCCTAATCCAATTTGGGGATCGAATTGATTATAAAAACTTGAGTTTACTTTTCAAACTTGTCACTCGAGAAGGCAAAATTTTATCTAGACGTGTTAATAAATTGACCTTAAAACAACAACGATGGATTACGATTGCTATAAAACAAGCTCGTATTTTATCTTTGTTACCTTTTGGAAGTTCGTCACCTCTTCTTAAAATTGCAAAAAAAAAATATGAAAAAAAATATGAAAAAAAAAAAAAATATGAAAAAAGCAAGTCGATTACTAGAACTCCTGTTCTAAAAAAAAAAAATAGAGTTACTTTACTTCATTAATTGAATCTAAACTCAAAGTTTATGCGGATTGGTATTTTTTTTTGAGCGTGGTTTATTATTTTCATAATTCATATGAATTCTATTTTATCATACAAATCTCTTTTATTCTACCACCTTCCCGGAGTTCACTCTCCGGGGAAGTTTTATTAATGATATCGTTGGCAATCGTAAAAAGACAATTCCCCTTTAATATAGCTATTTGTGCAACGATTTTACGATTAAGAAGCAATTGATTCTTGTACAGATTATACATTAAATTACTATAGTAGATTTTTTCTTTATTCTGTCGAATTATTGCATTTATTCGACTGATCCACAAACTTCGAAAGTCCCTTTTTTTCCTATCTCTATCCCGCTGAGACGAAACCAAAGCTTTTCTTCTCTGTTGCGAAATAGTTCGAGTAAGAGCTCCGCGAAAGCTTGATGTAAAGGAACGACTTTTTGTCCTCCGTTTTCGAGCGATGGATCCTCGTTTAGTTCTGATCATTGGATAAATGAGACTTCGATGAATAACTATTTTGATTTTTTCTTTCAGTTATTCTTTTATCCTTTCTAGTATATTACTAACAACATGGATTCTTCCAATATATAAAATAAAAATTCCAATGGCTTTTGCTACTATAACCTTCCCAACCACGATTTTTTTTCATTTTTTCTAAGTATAAGTATTGAAACTCTAAATAATAACTTCTATTGATACTAGGTATGCCAAAAACCATAGTAAATAAAATAAACAAAGAAATGGTGGGTTCCATCGTTTCTATGATTACTTGTTAAACGGTGAGGTCCTCTCTATACACCGGAGCCCCTTCCTTCATTGAATCTTGATTCAATCAATGTTATTGTGAATTTGTACAGTTCACACTTCTGGGCTCTACCCATGAAATATCTAGTAATAGGTCTTTCACAATGAAATCTAGCTATACAGTAACGGTATTTAAGTATGAAGATTAGCTGGGTAGTTGACCCTCTTAGTCCGTTCTAAATTTAGGGCATAATTTGTTTTTCTTTCAAATAGGATTTTTCCCGCTTAATGGGAAACTACTTTATCCCCAAGGGGAATATACTTTGCATCTTAAATTGAAAATGAAGGTGATTTGGTTTGCACCAATTGAGAAACCATAAATTTGATACAAAATTTATACACAATAGAATTATATATATACAATTCTTATTAATAGAATCGATTTTTTAATTTGAGTATATGATCTAAACGAGTCGCACATACACCCTATTACATGTTCCTCGGCGTTGAGGGCATCCCCGAAGAGCGGGAGATTTTGTTACAGTCCGGATTGGCTGTCTTGCGTTTCTAATAAGTTGTTTTATAGTTGGCATGGTGAATCATATACATAATGAGCTGGTTTCGATCAATCCTAACCCAATAATTTCCATTTAGAATTTATTCGACTCTATGAAATCTGGTTGTTAAGACGATTAAAAAGAGAAAAGACAACATCTCATGCATGTATTTATTAGGAATAAATCTGTGTTTATTAGGGACAAAGGTTTAGGAATAAATCCACTATTCCCAGAAGAAAAAAAATAGTGGGGACAGAAATAGTTTGAAAGCAAATTCTGTGTTTAGTAGGAATAAAAAGGACAGAAATAGTCCAAACATCAATATTGATTCCAACTATCAATATTGACATATGCAAATTTTGCATTTAAAAAAAAGAATCTGCTCCGGAATCAAAAATTGCTTCCGTAGGCAAAGAATCTGATACGGAATCAATAATTCCGTAGGCTTGGGCTTCTTCGGGTGACATAAAATGATCCCTTTCCAGGTCTTTAGATATCTGCCATACCGGTTTGCGTGTTCTTTGCGAATAAATAGCTGTTATTGTTTCTCGAAGTATCACCATTTCATCTGCTTCCAGCATACATTCTCCTGATGGTCCCTCATAAGGGGCACTATGAGGTTGATGGATCATTACCCTGATAGTATAATATATTTTGGTTTTTTCTCTCAATCTTGACTTAAAAAAATAAGAAAGAAGGGATATTCAAAAGAACTTCAATTTAAATTGAAAGCCGTACAGGCAAGCATCTTTTGGATTTTTTATATAGCATACGGCTCTATACTTTTAATTTTTCATTTTTTTTACCTTTCATTGAAGAAATAAAAATATATATATATATATACCGGGTCTATCAGACCCAGATCAGTAAAGAATCCAATAACCATCTTTCTTTTTTTTTTTTTTAGAATATTTTAAAAAATTTAAAGACTATGATGATTCCGTTGCTCTCTTAATTTCGTGTAGTTTTTGATTCAGCAATCCCAAAGTTTCTTTTTTTTTTTTTCAAATGAAGTAAAAAAAAAATCGTGACACTAAAAGAGGCTCTAATTAATAGATAAGAGGAAATATAAAATTGTAAATACCCCTTCCCCTTTTTCCTACTACTCTTTCGATATAGAATCGAATGATTTAAAAAAAAATTATTTTTGCATATCGAACTCAGAGTGCCATGCTTTTTTTACTTCATATTGGCGTAGGCATAGTCTTCTTCTACAAATAAGAATCATTGGCGCCAAGCGTGAGGAAATGCTAGACGTTTGGTAATTCCGCCTCCTGCCAAAATAAGAGATGCCATTGAAGCGGCTAATCCCATGCATATTGTATGTACTTGTGCTTCTACAACTTGCATAGTATCAAAAATGGCCATTCCAGACATAACCTCTCCGCCGGGAGAATTTATAAACAGATACAAATCTTTGTTCTTGTTCTCTAAACTGAGATATATCATCATACCAGCAACTTGATTTGCTAGTTCACTCTCAATCTCGTCACCTAAAAAAAGAAGTCTGCTGTAAAAAAGTTGATGGTATAAGTCAACCCAAGTAGCTTCATCCTCGCCAGGAATTTGAAAGGCTACCTTTGGAACACCCACTGGCATAAAAAAATGATGCAGTTGCCTGACATCAGCATATTACTTTAATATAAAATTGTGCAGAGTACAGAATGAGTTTATTTTGTTAAAAATAATTTTTATTTCGCCAGATAACATAAAAAAAAAACAAGCCTAAAATAAGGGCAAGTTTTTATGAATAGGTCATTCTTGGATATGTGTCTACTGATATTGATATTATTGTTACGTGTTACTGGACGACTAATGAATTGAATTCTGGAAAATGAAATTCAAGAAGGGATTCTAACAAAAAGGATCTTCGACAACCCCCAAAAAGTATATTTCTATGTTTCCTATCGAATTGAATTCTAGAAATATTATTATTTCCTTCATGAATTATATTATTAGAAATCAATTCATGCTATTCACCACATTTTCATTGATCCTCCATTTATAGTCCGAAGCTAAGAAAGAATCAATGTAAAGAACCCCTATCTTATATTATAGTCTTAAACTTTGAGGAATTTTCGATTCAGTACATCGAAACAACCAGAAAAAAAGAAATTTTATTTGGTAGTAGTTGATCTTGTCACTGATTGTGAAATTTCGTTGCTGTCTTCGAAGAAGGATAGCTATACTGATTGCGTCGATTCAAAAGAGACCCTTGGTACTCCATTGCCGATCGTAACCAAAAATAAAATTTCAGTCAATTTATACTTACTGATCTGATCTTTTATGGAATCGATCCCCCTTTGACTGTATAAGAATATGTGGAGCTCGGCATGTCTGGAAGCACAGGAGAACGTTCTTTTGCTGATATTATTACCAGTATTCGATACTGGATTATTCATAGCATTACTATACCCTCCCTATTCATTGCGGGTTGGTTATTTGTCAGCACGGGTTTAGCTTACGATGTATTTGGAAGCCCCCGTCCAAACGAGTATTTTACAGAAACCCGACAAGGAATTCCTTTAATAACTGGCCGTTTTGATTCTTTGGAACAACTCGATGAATTTAGTAGATCTTTTTAGGAGGCTCCAATGACCATAGATAGGACCTATCCCATTTTTACAGTACGATGGTTGGCTGTTCACGGACTAGCGGTACCCACCGTTTCTTTTTTGGGATCAATATCAGCAATGCAGTTCATCCAACGATAAACCTAATCCGAATTATAGAGCTATGACACAATCAAACCCAAATGAACAAAATGTTGAATTGAATCGTACCAGTCTCTACTGGGGTTTATTACTCATTTTTGTACTTGCTGTTTTATTTTCAAATTATTTCTTCAATTAATAGAAATTAAGATAATAGTATATATATTAGGAATTCTCTTATCCTATTCGGAAGGATCTCATTTCATAATTATCTATGACTGTTTAGGTCTCTAGTATGACTTACTACTTGATCAAATGTGGAGGAAAGTGGGATAAATAAATGGCCAATACTACTGGAAGAATTCCTCTTTGGATAATAGGTACTGTAGCTGGTATTGTTGTGATCGGTTTAATTGGTATTTTCTTTTATGGTTCATATTCCGGATTGGGATCATCCCTGTAATAATCGGATGAATTTCGTTTTCGAAATGAAAGCATAAGAACTCAACAGGGATCCACTCTTTCTTTGATGAATTCGAGGGGGTCCCGTTGAGTTATTCATAATCAGAATATTTTGGTAATTGAGTCAATAGATAACTTTATTCTATGTTTCCAAAAATTCCATTTCCTTTTTTTAGGATCTTAATGAAAAAGGAACTTCATTAATTGGTTCAAAACATTTTTTCTGGATAATATCTGTCGAAACTTTTTCTTTCAACTTGAAAGAAAAATAAAAGAAAGAAGCAATTAGTTGATTTACTTCTTCTGGGTGGCCCAATAATATATAATAATTATAGTGTGTAAGAATTGGGAATTCTAGAATCTATTTTCTAGCGGTCAAATATTCTGTAGAACCAAACCTTTTTGATACTAATGATACTAACGGAATCTTACTAGAAGTCTTTTTTTTGACATTAAATGAAATTCATAGTAAAAAAAATATTAATATCAAATTAGAACTATTAAAAAAAAAAATAAATCGAAATATTCAATTTCATTAAGCTAACAAATATGGAAAAAATGCAGAAGCGTTCATATATTGGACATAAGTTTGTATAGAAGGTTTTTCTTCTATCGCTTCGCCAACGAAACGAAAAATGGAATTCTATTCCCCGTCCTACCTATCCAATCTAATTCAAGACCCAATCAGTAGACAGACACTACAGCAGTAGTAGAGTGAAAAGACTTTGACTTCAAGATTGATCTATTCCTTTTTATTTCACTACTCGAATTCATTTTTCATGGAATCCGAGACGCAAAGATTGAAAGCATTTTAATGCGTAGAATTTTGAATCAAACAAGTCTCAAGACAAGAACGCTTTCCCTTGCTTCCACATGGAAAAAAGACAAAGTTTTTGTATGAACAAAACGGAATACATTATCTTGTCGATCAGGCGACACCCGGATTTGAACTGGGGAAAAAGGATTTGCAGTCCCCTGCCTTACCACTCGGCCATGCCGCCAAAAAACCTGATAAAAAAAAAATGGATCAGAATATCCCTCCTCTCCAAAAAACCAACGTATACCTTTTCAGTCACAAAAGAAAAGTAAAAATTTCGGGACAAATAGCAAGCAACCATTAATTACAAATTCCGGAAGAATTCAGGAATCTTGATTTTTTAGAATCCTTCTCTATTTCCATTATAAGAAGAACTGTTAATATATGTCAACTCCAGAATATCCATTTTCATTGTTACACATTATCTAATCGGGTATCAATTCTAGATTACAGGGAATTTTCAATAAATTCTCGTACTTTCATTATTTTGCCAATTTTTCATTAAATAGATTGATGAATGAATAGAAAAATTAACACAACATATGCTGTCTCGAACAAATAGGCCTGCAATAACGTAAGAGACATATATAGATAGCTATAGTTGAAGTTAGATCTATGCCAAGTCTTTTTATGCACTGCAAACCTCCAATTCTAAAATAAAGGGTCAAAATATCTCTCTTCTTTGTGAATTCTTATTCTTTTTTGAACACTTTAAATGGTAAAGGGCTAAAAAAAATGGTATTTTTTTTTTTCTGATTATTTTATTTTTGATATCTTTCTCTCATGGAGCCGAGCAAATCCTGAATTTATTTTTGGGATATCAATCGAATGGGAATACGGAATATCATACTATACTAATAGTACAAATAGAATTCATTTTTTTTAGATTGTTAAAAATACCCCGACCCGAAGTCTAGGTGAAATGGATCAATTTGTTTCCATTGATATTACAAGTTCAATTCTATTTGTTTGTTTTGTTGCAAATTCTAATTGGAGTATCCAATTTCCTCTTTTCATAATCGGTATTTCATAGACGTAGTTCGGTAAAATTTCATGTGATTCAGTAAAGTAAAAAGAACAGAAATTCCATTATTGCTAAATCTATTCTATTCATGTGATTCGATGAAGAATGACAGCAAATAATGGGCTATTTTCTATAAAAAAGGGGGGGAATAAAAAATGTTTGGGGTTGGGAATGAAGGAATGTCTACACTACCCGGATTGAATCAAATACAATTTGAAGGATTTTGTAGATTCATTGATCGGGGCTTAACAGAAGAACTTTTAAAGTTTCCAAAAATTGAAGATCCAGATCAAGAAATGGAATTTCAGTTATTTGCGGAAACATATCAATTGGTCGAACCCTCAATAAAAGAAAAAGATGCTGTATATGAATTACTTACATATTCCTCTAAATTATATATATCCTCGGGATTAATTTGGAAAAACAGTCTGGATATCCAAGAACAAATTATTTTTATTGGAAACATTCCTCTAATGAATTCCCTGGGAACTTTTATAGTAAATGGAATATACAGAATTGTAGTCAATCAAATATTGCAAAGCCCCGGTATCTATTATCGGTCAAAATTGGACCATAACGGAATTTCAGTCTATACTGCCACAATAATATCAGATTGGGGAGGAAGATTAGAGTTAAAAATGGATAGAA
>CAWUDS030006592.1:27500-31094 GCA_963859935.3 Lathyrus sativus
TTTACAAGAGATGCTGACTTATAAATCGGATCATATTAAAGGTCGTCAAGAAGTACTTGGAACTACAATTATTGGAGGAACAATACCGAAACCTGTAGATGCTACAGAATCGTTTCGATTGCTCGTTCGAGAACTACGATCTTTGGCTCTGGAACTGAATCATTTCCTTGTATCTGAGAAAGACTTTCAGATTCAAAGGAAGGAAGTTTAATTGGACTGAATCGGAATTTTTATTTTATGATTGATCAGTATAAACATCAACACCTTCGAATTGGATCAGTTTCTCCTGAACAAATAAGTGCTTGGGCAAAAAAAATCCTACCCAATGGAGAAATAGTTGGGGAGGTAACAAAACCCTATACTCTTCATTATAAAACCAATAAGCCTGAAAAAGGTGGATTATTTTGTGAAAGAATTTTTGGGCCTATAAAAAGTGGAATTTGTGCTTGTGGAAATTATCGAGTAATCGGAGATAAAAAAGACCAACCAAAATTTTGTGAAAAATGCGGAGTAGAATTTGTTGATTCTAGGATACGTAGATATCAAATGGGGTATATCCAATTAGCATGTCCTGTAACCCATGTGTGGTATTTGAAACGTCTTCCTAGTTATATCGCGAGCCTTTTAGATAAACCTCTTAAAGAATTAGAGAATCTAGTATACCGCGATGTGTGATTTGATAAAAATTCTTATTGTACAGATTTCGAATGATAAACTGTCATTCCAGTCAATTAAATGGGAATGTCCTATATCTGGCATGTCTCTTGGGATGAGTAACATGAAGCTCAGAATTCATGGGTGTATTGAATACTCCCCAATCAAAAAGGGAATTGGTCTATGGTCAATTCAGTAACAAATAACTATTTACTGTATGTACCTTGTGAAAAAAAAAAAAATACTTTTTTGTGGAATTCATTATTCCATCTCTTTTTTTTTTTTTAAAGAACTCAAATTATGTTCAAAGAATAAAATATATCATGATTGCAGAAGTTTATCTATCGCATATAGGCTTTAAGACATCGTGGCAGACCCGTCGAGGTGACGTCTTGACCTAAAAGATCGAACGGTATGATACATAGACAAAGAAATCTCTTATGAATTCGAGGATATTCCTTTTTTATTAAGAATTTCATTTTAGAGGATTCCTCGTTCGAAGGGAGGTAGACTACTCAAGAATTTTACATTTTATTTCTGTCTTAATTTCGAATTGGATAAAAAATTCAGAAAAAAAAGAAGAATGTATCAATGAAATGTTGCTTGGTCTTTATTGATAACTTGAGTAAAGAGTAAACCTTTTTGATTTTAGATTAGAGGTTTTCCAAAATTGGAAAGCGGAAACCCCTTTCTTTATCTTTAATTGTGTGCAAATACTTTAGCCGGATGAGAGGAAACCCTCATGTCCGATTTTAAAGGGGGCGATCCATCTTATTGGATCCTATCCAAATTTTTCTTTTGCTAGGCCCGTAGTTAAAAAACCAACTTTCTTACGATTACGAGGTTCATTCGAATATGAAATCCAATCCTGGAAAGACAGTATCCCACTCTTTTTTGATACTCAAGGTTTCGATACATTTCGAAATAGAGAAATTTCTAGTGGAGCGGGTGCTATACGACAACAATTAGTTGATCTGGATTTAAGAATTATTATGGATTCTTCGTTGCTAGAATGGAAAGAATTAGGAAAAGAGGGGTCCAATGACAAATGGAAAAATCAAAAAGTTCGAAGAAGAAAGAATTTTTTGGTTCGACGCATGGGATTAGCTAAGCATTTTCTCCTAACAAATATAGAACCAGAATGGATGGTTTTATGTCTCTTACCAGTTCTTCCTCCCGAATTGAGACCAATTATTCAAATAGATGGCGGTAAACTAATGAGTTCGGATATTAATAAACTCTATAAAATAGTTATCTTTCGGAACAATACTCTTATTGAGCTATTAAGAACAAGTGGATTTACACCAGCGGAATTAGTAATGTCTCAAGAAAAATTGGTACAAGAAGCCGTGGATGCACTTCTTGATAATGGAATCCGCGGACAACCGATGAGGGACGGTCATAAGAAAGTTTACAAATCGTTTTCCGATATAATTTCGGGCAAAGAGGGAAGATTTCGAGAGACTCTTCTTGGAAAACGAGTTGATTATTCGGGGCGTTCTGTTATTGTCGTAGGTCCATTACTTTCATTACATCGATGTGGATTGCCCCCCGAAATAGCAATAGAGCTATTTCAGACATTTCTAATTCGTGGTTTAATTCGAAACCATATTGCTTCGAACATAGGAGTTGCTAAGAGTCAAATCCGGGAAAAAGAACCAATTGTATGGGAAATACTTCACGAAGTTATGCGGGGACATCCAGTATTGCTGAATAGAGCGCCTACTTTGCATAGATTGGGCATACAGGCATTTCAACCCATTTTAGTAGAAGGACGTGCTATTTGTTTACATCCATTGGTGTGTAAGGGATTCAACGCAGACTTTGATGGGGATCAAATGGCTGTTCATGTGCCTTTATCTTTGGAGGCTCAAGCAGAAGCTCATTTACTTATGTTTTCTACTACGAATCTCTTGTCTCCGACTATTGGGGATCCTATTTCTGTACCAACTCAAGATATGCTTATTGGACTTTATGTATTAACTAGCGGAAATCGTCGAGGTATTTGTGCAAACAGGTATAATTGGTTTAATTGCAGAAATTCTCAAAATGAAAAAATGAGCAATAATAACTTTAAGAACTTGAAGTATATGAAAAAAAAAGAACCCTGTTTTTGCAATTCCTATGATGCAATTGGAGCTTATAGACAGAAAAGAATAAATTTGGATAGTCCTTTTTGGCTCCGGTGGCAAATACATCAATGCATTATGTCTTCAAGAGAAGTTCCTATCGAAGTTCACTATGAATCTTTTGGTACCTATTATGAGATTTATGAGGATTATTTAGTAATAAGAAGTATAAAAAAAGAAATTCGTTGTATATACATTCGAACCACTATTGGTCATATTTCTTTTTATCGAGAAATCGAAGAAGCTATACAAGGTTTTTCTCGAGCCGATTCATCATATAGTATCTAATCATATAGATGGTTAGTGTTGGTATCCACGCTAAGTAAATTTAGGATACTGGTGTAAATTCAGGTCAACTAGCATCTTTTCAATTTTCTACGTAAATAAACATAAAGAAAAGGGAGTTTTCCAATCATTCACTCAAATCTATTGTCGTCGAACCGAATACCACTGAGTGGAATATGGAGGGACTTATGGCAGAAGGGACCAATCTAGTCTTTCACAATAACGTGATAGGTGGAACTGCCATTAAACGACTTATTAGCAGATTAATAGATCATTTCGGAATGGCATATACATCACACATCCTGGATCAAGTAAAGACTCTAGGATTCCATCAAGCTACTGCTACATCTATTTCATTAGGAATTGATGATCTTTTAACAATACCTTCTAAAGGATGGCTAGTCCAAGATGCTGAACAACAAAGTTCCGTTTTGGAAAAACATAATCATTATGGGAATGTCCATGCGGTAGAAAAATTACGCCAATCCATTGAAATATGGTATGCTACAAGCGAATATTTGCGACA